>WUAR02023126.1:0-10347 GCA_015164055.2 Chrysaora achlyos
GAAAGATTTTTCTCATTCCATTGAAGATCTTGCTTTCAAAATTCCAGAAGTTGTATGAATCTGCATTGAATTTTGTTGATCAAGTATCGTACTAGCTAGCCTCATTCTTGGATTATAGCTTTTTCCAACAGCCAGTTGCTTTGAGGGATTTGTTTTAAATGAAGTTGCTACTGTCAAATAACAATTCCTAATAACAAATCTTAATTACTATTCATTTAAACAGATTTTTGACATAAACTATGATAAGGGACAAATTCAGTGGCATGATGCCTTCCGATTGGTTAGGCAGTCCAAACCATTGATTCGCCCAATAGAAAGCCCTCGAATATGTATTATTTTGACTTATCTTTTCTTGCAGTGCCTAATCTAGATTATTTTCCGAATACCAGTGTGTAGGAAAAAGATTTACATCAGTCTGTTCGAAGCGAATGGAAAACTTTCGATACTAAGCCTTTTAGACCAGCAAAGGACTGTTGAACGCCCTTTAGATTGTCCCTTTGGATGACAGAATAAATGTCGTTACCCTTCAACTGGAAAATATTTACATAGCTACATGTTAAATTTCATTCAAATTTTCGTGATAAATAGACATAGAGAAGGACAGAACAAAATTGGCTAAACAAAGTGTGCATCAGGGCAACTATGATTTTTAGTTTCTAATTACCCCAAATGGCATTATCTTGTAAAAGCGTTAACCTTGATAGAAATCATTCTTATATGACAAGAAGAGGTTTAAACAATAGTAGAGTTATATAAATACTCGAGCACCTTGGAAAATTTTCTAAAAAGAAATATTTTGTTTCGGTTTTTTCACAGTTTTCACAACAGACATTTAGCTATATTTGGTCAGAACCCAAATTTTTGCGACATTCCTCTCGTTTGCCTGAATTTGATGTTTTCCCACAGTTTGTGGTGATAAACAACTTAGTTTCGATAGATTCAATCACCCCAGGGATGAAATTTATCATTTTGAAAATTGGATAAACAAATTAATAGGATAAATTCATCTCAATACAGTGATCATAGATTAACTTAAGTATTTTCAGTTCTCTTATTATGCTGCTTTGAAAGAAAAGATTTTTCTCATTCCATTGAAGATCTTGCTTTCAAGACTCCAGGGGTTGTATGGATCTGCATCAAATCTGCAAAAAACAACCTAGCCTCATTCCCGGATTCTAGTGATCAAAATGGATGAAAATAATGGCAAATTATATTGTTAAAATTTGGATAATCAAAATTAAGACATAATATTTCGTTGCAATTAAATTCATGTATAATGCACTTTAAGCTTCATTTTAAGTGCTGTTATAATGCTTCTTTGAAAGGAAATATTTTCCTCATTCCATGGAAGATCTTGAGTTTAAAATTTAAAAAATTGGTTGCATGTAATGCATGTGTTAGTTTATAAAGATAGTAGCTACTAAATGTCCCCATTTCTGGATTCTAGCTTTGTCTTGTTCAAACAACAGGTGCGTTGAGAAATGCATTATCTTTTATAGGAGATACCCTCAAATAGCCATTTCAAAAATGCAATTTTTTAGGACTGTTCATTGAAACCAATATCTCACAAATCTTATTTTTGACAAATCAATGATTTGATCGCTCCAGATTGGCTTGGGGCATAACAGGGACCATGCAGCGATCTTAAATTAGGGGGAGGGGGCTAAGCAGCGAGCGAAAGTAGGGGGCTGGGGCTCGGCCGCGGAAAATATTTGAGACCACGCCCTTTAGGACGTCGAAAAATGCACGTCCATAGTTATGTTACAGCTCGGTTCACAAAAGATTTCAATTACTATGAAGAGAGGCATAAAACATTACATCCAACAAAAATAATGAATAATGATCATTTCTTCTCATAAAAAAGCTATTTCTACTAATGATCTGCCAGAGCAAACTTTCCGAAGTAGCGATATTTATTCTAATTGTTTGTATACAAGTTGTTTTTCTTCGTTCCCATCTATCTATTTAAATAAAGAAACTTATTTTGCAATAAATTCTTAGCACTGTTATGTTGTTGTTATATATTGTTAAAAATTATGTTATCTATTTACACAATAGTATTATATTAATAATTTTAACGCAATTTTCCAATTTTTTTAAATTCGTTTATAATTTGGACTTTGTAGTAATCCTGATAACCTTACCCTGTAGCTTGTAAAAATTATTAATCATTATAGATTTGAACATTGTACATTATATTGTTTATCAGATAATGTATTAATTATACTAATAATCAATTATATTGTTAACCAGGTTAAAAACATTTCGCTCTAGATACCGTATATGAAAAAAAAATGAACAAATTGAAAATTCCACATTTAAGAAAATTTTTAGACCTATCTTTAAAAAGGTGAATGGGCTCCAGCCCCCCTAGCCCAATGGTTGCGCAGTCCCTTGTGCAAGATAAGAAAACTATAGGTATTTTCTTTGCTCATCCTGCCTAGCAGTGACAAATCTATCTGACTAATATATTTTCTAAGACCACTGTGTAGGAAAAAGTTAAACATCATTCAGTCCGATGTGAGCGGAAAATGTTTCATTCCATGCTTTAGTATAAGGTTAGGATGGTACCACGGCCTTTAGATAGTCGAAGAAATCACCGTTATATATTTTTATTTTCATATTTTTGATTGAAAAAAAAATATTAGCCAAAGCTGCTTATGAAATATTCTTTGGTACGCAGCATAGAAGATTGAAAAGGGCACCTATTATTTGTACACATACATGTGTTTTCCAAGGGCTTTTGCTCCCCTTTGCAATGCTGGTTTGTAGGTCCAACGGCATTATATTAAGTTTCCTGTAGTGATTTCTCGTATGTAGAGAAACGTAACTAAAGATCAAAAGTGAGAAAAAGGAAAATTAAAAACTTGGCATTAATATTGAAAATAAAATTCCTGGAGAAAACAATATGAATAGGGCTATCTGTAATGTAAGACATACAGGGTTGAGTGATGGATTGGAATGATTGAGTGGGATGGAATGATGGAACAGTACAAGTAAGAGCAGTTTTGAAAAATATACACTACCGTGTTCCTTGAAACTGGTTACCATCCGAGTTTTTCAACATTTTCAACCGAAATCTGCAAATTCACTGAAATTTCAAATAACGCCTGGCGGAGGATACTTACATGTACGAAAACTATAGGAAACACTGAGATGATAATTGTTTAAATCAAGTTACTTGAACAATCAGCTATTTTTGATTTCATGTAGCAATGTTTAATTATGATTTTGAAATAATTAAATAAGTTTACACATGAGATTTAAGTGCTTGAAAGGTCAAAACCTAACCCTATGTTTTTTGTAACGTTTTCTTATGTAGAATTTTACGCTGATTCCAAATAACTAAAGTATTTGGCTAAGAATAAGCTACTTTCAACTTTTCTTAGCCGCCAAAATTGCAATTTGCAGTTCGTTTTTGTGCAAGACGTGATCAAAGCATGCTCTCTGTGACGTAGTAGTGTTGTGACTGGAAGCACTGTCTCAACTGTCTGAGTCGAAATGGACGATAATGAATCACCACTACGGCACAGGCAAGTTGTACGGCACAGCATCAAGAAGAATCGAGCAGTCTAAAAATCGAATAAAAGTTTGAAAGAAGACGGCTCATATTACTTATTTGTACAGGATGTTGATCACAACAAGATTTGAAAACCCGTCTGAATAGAATTATGCAGCAATCAAGAGAAGGGATAGGCCTAGATGACCCCATGGAATGGCAAGACAGCGCAGCTCAACATGGTTTATTCATGAAGATAGTCAAAGTTAAAACTGGTAAGTACCATTCATTTAGAATCTCTTGCCAAATTGAGTACAATTACAATCCAAGTAGACATCCAAGTTATAAATTTCAACAGTATAGATTGGCAAAATTTCTAGACTTTGTTGGGCTGTTTGTCTAAGCTGAGGATCTTGTTTCATGAAAAATTCGATACTCTCTTGGTAAAATATGGCGGAAAATATTCACGAGAATAACACATCTCCTTACAGATTTATTTGACTTACAAAATTTTTCAAATTTTACAGAAATTGACAGAAATCATTTTTGATCTTAGGCCATCAAGACCTTTGATCTTGGCCTCAAAGAATTTGGTGTTTCTTGATTCGGTTTTCTGTCCAACTGGCAAGAAGAGCTGAAATTTCCTGAAAAACAAATACAAATATGTTTCTTTAGTTTTAGCTGGGCCTACAAGATCATTTTATGTATGGTTTTTACTGTATCATAATAAATATATGTCATACTGTTTCATGCTGTATTTGCAATGTATAGCAGTTATTTTCATCAAATTGCCTCTTCTTGTTTTTTTTTCAGAGCTCAAATCTGGTAATTGGACTTCAGATTTTGCACAAGTCTGAAGTAATTCAACAAATAAATAGAGAGTTAAAGAACTAGAGAGATATGACTAAAAGGGAGCAAGCTATTTAGTTACCTTTTTCAAATGAGTGATTCTATGTGAACTGTAAACTAAATGGCACAGCAATGCAGTGTTGAAAATCTCCGCAGCCGTTCGCAACGCATCTTTTAGCTTTGAAATGCTTAAAAAAAATTCTCACAACTATTTTGAGCGTATTCAAAGGCAGCGAATTTTACCGTGTGATTTCAAGAATGCTGTTTTTCGAGAACTACGTAGAGCAAAATGATAAAAACAGCCACAATGTCATGCCCCCAGTGACGTCAAAAACATGGCGGCTGCAATTAATTTTTTTTGCCTAGACCAAAGTTTGATCGAAAAAAACAAGATATTGGTGTGTAATAAATAACTTTTAGCATGCTCAATGTGTAGCTATAACTTCGAAATATTTATAATTTAAAAAGAAAACAAATTCCACCTTACAAGCATTAAGTCTGCAGGCCTGTCTACTTTTTTGCGAATAGTTTGTTTTTTAATTTCGACAGCAAATTAAAAGCAGCCAAAATCTTTAATTTGCGCTGTTAATTCTAGTGCTTAGCGTGGTAGACTATTCCTCTTAAAACCAGGAGAACCGTTAGATAGCTGAAGAGAAATTTAAGCGGTGAAAGCCTAGTCTTTCCGCTATAGGTTAGCCCCACCACGGGATTTCATTTTTCTTTTGCCTGGAATAACAGAGATCTACCGATGTCTATCTCTAACGAATATTTCAGCAACAAGTTGCTGGAAACCTCAGATTTAAGATTAGAAGCCCTAAACAATTGGCTATCGCTTCGAAATATTTCCTGCATTCTTGTTATGTAATAGCTTGCCTTCGATCAAATATTTGCACCTTGCAAATTAATATGCTCGCAGCTCTTTATCCGGTGCATGGTGTTACTTTGAATATACTGCAAAGAATGAGAGAATCCGGATGGATAAATTTTGGATGCTTTTGATCATGTACATTTTTTTAATTTTTGAAGAGAAGAGCTGAGGGGACATTAAGTAGCTCCAAGCCAGTTATGCTTGCAAATATGACTTTTAGAACTCTTATATACGTACGAAATTGTATCGTTAATGGTTTATCATGCTGCTTTTACTAAAAACCCAGGGGCTAAGAGCAGAGATGAAACTAAACAGAAAAGTCATCGCTTGGCAAGTAGGTCAAAAAATCTCCACAGTTCTGTCCAAATAGAGTTCTAAAATAAGGTTCCTTGTTCATAGTTTTGTCTCACGGATCACCAAAAGCTGTTTATAGCTTGGCCTGGTGAAAGGAGTTTACCTTGCCCGATAACTTTCGAGGAGTGAATAATGCTTTTGCCCTACATAAATGAGTTGTGCTCAAAAAAAACATTTGTCTATTAGTTGCTAGTAAAGGCTTTTTTTTAGGTCATTACGTTGTTCATCTATCTTCGTTGACCGTAGGCAGTTCTTTACGATCTTCAACTTGCTGAAAGATCGTTCATTCATTAATAAGGATACAGGAGAGGCGATAAAAGCTGGTACGCTCTGCACACTACAGGGAAGGCTAACTGGTGCTCGTGCACAAATATTGCAGTTTCAAGGGAAGAATTTAAGCTTTTTGAATTAACCATAGAATTGAAAATATCTAATTCCGCCATGATGACTTTTGCTACAATTCTATTGAAAAAACTTGCCAGTATCGGCAACTGTTTGCTTGCTTGATTTCTTCATTGGTGGCTGTAAAGCAACAACAGGTTAGAAATAGGACGTTTATCCCAAATATGATATAGCCTATCTATTTCCAAATTCAAACACTTAATAGTTTTTTAATAATCTTCCATCTCAGAGCTCTGCCAAATCTTCAATTGCCCTGCAAAATCCACTGTATTTGAGAGCGGTGTCACGCCTCCCTACACCCCCCGAGATTTTCGCCACTGCCTGGAGAGATGATAGTGTTTGTAACGGCCTCGGTTGCAAGGTCAACCAATGAAGACTCTTTGCACATTGGTCGTGGCTATTTGAGCTACACGTTAGACTTATTAAGTACGAGTATAACATGTAACGTTGTCAAACAAAGAAATGCTTAAAACGCCATGTTAATATAAAAGATTACATCTGTAATACTGGATTTGGATTATATCTATCTTTTCATCGACGTGGTTATGTTACTTTGTGATGGCCGAATTTTCAATTAGTGGGTCACAAATAATAGACCTAAACCTATCTTTGGTATTAGAGCAAATAAACTGTTACTTCCTAAATATCTACACCATTGCCAGGTAAACATCGACTCACTTACAGAAATATAACAAATATATGCAAAATATTACAAAAGCATGTTTGATATAATTAAGATCATATTATTCAATGTGCTGCTAAGACATAAAGTCATGTGGGTAATCTTGTTATTTTGAATTCATACTTCATTAAGATTCATTTGTAAGAGGTCTAGAAACTTTGATGATGTTTGCTTATCTTGTGAAAAAACCTGCTGAAATACGGGTAATGAGCCCTGTCAGATTAATCATGGCACTCTAGCACAAACCATTTCGATGGATACACCAGCCGTGCACTGGACCATGAAGAACCCCGAGAAGCATTATATGCAAAAGATATATAACATTTGATGTTTATTTGCAGATAGTGATGTTAAATATAATAGCAAATTGCAATAACATATTTCATATAATAGGCCTATCAAGCAAATGGATGCTTTTCTATTGAATTAGTAAGGGAAGATTGACAAATCTGTGACCAAATCAGTGGGAATTTTGTTTGCCACATGTTTTGACATCAGAACACATAATAGATAAAAAAAATTGGGTCCCTCTTGAAATTCCCAGGACCACCTCCGCAGTAGCTTGAATAGATGCTCATAGATGCTCAAATGCTCATTTTTAGGCCACTACAACAAAAAGAGCAGCATGTCATTCCCGATGTAATTAATGCCAGGAAATTAATTATGCACATCAAAAAGCACGTAAGTCTGGTCTAAGTGGCATTAAACTGAACAAAAAAGCAATAAATTTGAATTTTTCATCTCAAGGCCATGTTTCAAATGTTAAAGGGCTAAAAGAGTTTCACGAGAGAACACAACCCTGCCATACACCTCTCTTTATGTCAAATCATCTCGTCCCCCACGCTGACAGCTTCTCTTTGGTACCAGTAGAGGTTAGAAATAATTCTTATATTTTTTAGATCCAGTTGTCTTTCAATGTGTGCTTCATTGTGTCAAATGCTTTGGGGTAATCAATCAAGCACAAAAAAGAGTTCCATGTATTTCTTAACAATGGTCCTCAGGTTAAAAAACCCCTCTCGAGCTCCCATATTGGTAACTATTTTGGGAATATGGTGAATACCCTGGGATTTAAAAAAAAAAATTAAAATTAATGTAGTTTTTAAATCCCGGCGTGAAATGAATCAGTTCTGGTCAGTCACAAACGAAGTCATTCCTAGAATACTTTATAATATATCAAATATGATATTTTTAAAATGATCAGAAAACGCAATTATAGATTTTAGTTGTTCCTGAGAAAATGATTGTCGATGCTGAGATACCTGCAGAAGCAGAATGTCCGAAAGGCTGAAGAGGAGGATAAAATTTGTACATCACCGAACAAGCAAATACGTCCTTCTGCCCTGCTCAAGCCGATCAACAAGACAAGGAGGAGAAAGAGGGTAAGCGTCATCCGACTTGGACATTTACCACATCGACTTTTTTAGATCAATTTTGGGGAGCTGATTTTGAAAATTTATGTTATACAGGCATTTAGGGGGGGGGGGGCATTTGGCCTCGATTACAGGTTGAATCCTCGTTTTCGTGAAATCGTAAAAAAATAGGTCGGCACTAGATCCCCGAGGAAATATGCCCATGACGTAATAAATTTTTGAAATCGAGATTTGAAGTATGTGATTAACACGAGGCTGCTTTCAGGGTGCACCATGCCGTGGCAAATTAATGGCGTGAGAGCCGAACTCCTTTCAAGAACTCACGAGGTCACAAAGTATAGAATGTGCAAATGTCAAAATATTGGACTATTGGCGAAACAATAAAGAAGAACTGGATAAAAGGGACAATAGAACTGTCGTCTCAGATGTGATTTATCACCTTGTTTACTAAAAACTCTGTCTCGTTATCTTTTGTTAGTTGTGTGTGCTTTCGCTGAGTTCTGCTTATGCTGTTTTAGCGTTATCCTAAAACTTCGTTATATTTGCGTCAACTCTCATAATTTTAACACTTTTTACTGTCTCGTTTCATTGATGTATATGAATAACTAACAAAATATAAACATCACAAAGTTTAATGTTTGACAACGTTACTGGATTAATGATTTGATTAATAACTCGCTTTCGACTAAAATGTATTGAGATAATGATAAAGAAAGCATCAAACATACAATGCAAATAATACATGAAAGATTGCTTGAGGAATATTGCCTTCGTCTTTAGCTTCATTAAATACTATCAGGAACTATCGGGACAACAAGATCCCTGAAACTTAGTCACAGACTTCGGTATATCCGATGATAACGAAACGTTTAGGGAAATTTTTAGAATAGTTTAGCCACCTCAACTAAACATCAGTAAACTTCCCTAAAAGGTGTAGTAAACGTTTAGGAAGGTAGGTCTAAGGCCCTGTTTGTATGACTCCGTTTTCGGACGGGAATGGAGCTGAATGAATTCGTTTTTGATTTTGCGTTCCCATTACGCTTGAAACGGAGTCTTTGAAACCAAAACCGGAGTCATTTGAAAACAATGTTCAAAGTGGAGTCATTTGAAAACAAATCGTTTAAATGGGAGTAGTGAAAACGGAGTCATTTGAAAACCATGCAACATCAATTGACAACATCCTCAGTTTCAGCAAGAGTTCGAATGAAGGATATAAAAACGGAGTATTGGGAACACCTTCGTTTTCGTGCCAGGCACCTTTGGGGAAAACGGAGTAGGCCAGAGTAATGGAAACGGTTCTGGAAGATACGGAAACGGACCGATCTCAAAACGGAGACTTACGAAACGGAGTAATGAAGGCATAAAATTTCCTTGTTGGAAAGTTACCAAACCTACATTTACGTCACACTTTCAATCCCTTTTGTCGAAATTAAGATAGAAATCTATTCATAATTAACAAATTGATATTCACAAAGCCTTTGCTAGGAAATTATAAAAATGTCATGAGGGCACTGCTCAGTTTTGTAGAGAAAATGAACATTGCTCACCCCTCAAGAATTGGGGTCAAGTTACACCCTTGCATGGCGACAATTAATGCTATCAGTTCCAGATTGAGGTTTAAGCCATGTCAAAGTTGCTATTTCTATTATATCTTTCGCAATTTGTTCTCCTCTTTGCGTCATCCAGTGAAGATAAAGCCTAAATAGGGTGAGCTAAAAATGGGTTTCTTTGGAAATTAATAAAATTCCAAAGATCAAGCTTTTTCTTCTCCTTTTTGCTTTCATTGTATTGAATTAAGTCTCAGAAAGACTATAAAATCAAGCCAGCAGCACTCTGTTCTCAGTTGTTCTTCGACTTGGAGAGTGAGGTGGTCCAAGTCTGTTGTTTGTTCTATTCTGTTGCAAGGTAAGTGATCTTAAAGAAACTTGTTTTTGGCATCCTGAGTTAAATAGTTGCTAAAACATGCAATGATAATAGCAATCAGAATCTTTGCTTTTGTATACTTTAAAGAGATAGCATGTGTATTTATTTCTTTCCAGGAAGTTGATCTCCAAGATGAAGCTGCTGGTTCTGTTTCTACTGGGCGTGTGCCTTTGTGCTCAAGGTTTGTCGAATTCATTAATATTCTATATCTTTTCGTTTGGCTATGATCTGTCAATGTATATGGGAATATGGTCCAATGTTAATTGGTATAAAACACATGGTTTTCGAAGGGTCAGTCTCCATGTAAAGCGTTGAACTTCTCGATATTTTCCTTCATACTGTGTCTTCAAAGCCGCTGGTTTTTTCATTATAGCAGAAAGCTACTTGTTGCCTGTAAAGA
>WUAR02023348.1:7510-22059 GCA_015164055.2 Chrysaora achlyos
AAGACAAAAAACAGCATTTTTGAACTCTTTGCGAAATGCTAATTTTAGCTACAAAAATGACGATAAATCTGCGCCCTTAAGGCGACTTCCTTTAAGTGTTGGCCCTTTTTTATTTTTGCTGTTGGTCTGCAAATGTTTTTTACTAACTAATAGTAATAACTGTACGCTTTGAATTGTCCTTTTGTTAAGGCTGACACCTTTCATCTGTGTTTCTACTTCCCTTTGCCACAAACTGAATCAGATTTACCTTTTGTTTAAGCGATGTGCACTAGAAAATAGTTGCATCATTAGCTACATGAATTTGATTATTTTTTTTTCAGCGAAGGGTCAAGACAAAATTTGCCAATTTATAAAATTTTGCAATTTCAACCTACATATCTGGATTTTTTTGAGCAGTGAGTGGATTTTTTAAACTTTGTTTTCTTTTTAACCTAAATTTGCTAACAAGTTCACTCCAAGGTTACCTCTGTCGTTTGCTAAGGCCACCATATGTTTCTCCTAATTAAGCCCTGAGACCTGCCTACTTGCTTTTTAAAAATACTGCTAGAGCTGTCACTGACGCCACTAAAATTTCAGAATCCTAACTCCTCAAAAACGCCCTGCCACCTTAGGATCTCTTTTTAAAATCCAGTTAATCAATCCGACCATCAGTTGCTTACAATGTATTTTTGTAGGTCTGTTGGAATGCCAATTGTGCGGACTGTAACTGTTGTCAATCCAAGCAGCACAAATAAGATCCAGTTGCTGTCAGTAGCTATCGAAGCCCCTCATTTTCACGCTTCTGCAATAAAATCAAAAGTAAGTTTTTCTTGCATTTTATCATGATTATCATGCACCATCACCCCTCCCACCCGTGTTATAGCTCAGCACTTTTTAAATGTCAATGCCGCTCATACCCTACATTGCTCAGATATTTTATCAGATTGGCAAATGATTGGTGGAGCGTACAAGAAGATGGTATTGGTAGGAATTGGCTAAGAATTAGTACGATTATGAATAAAAATATTTCAATGATGCTTATGTGCTTATATAAGTTCCGTACATATTCCTGTTTCATTGTATTGTCAGCAACCTGCTCGGTTATGTTCGAAGTGTGACGGGCCTGTATTTGATTAATTTATAACCTTCATTTAAGTTATGCCACCTGGATCAATAACTACGTTATTTTCAGTGCGACCATTATAAAGCTAAATAGAATTAATGACAACACATGCCATTTATCTCAGTTGGGCACTGATCTTCGATTGGTTTGCAAAGTTGTTTTCGGGCAGGTGCGCGGATTAACATAGAATCCTCCTCAAAATGTTGCTGCCAAAATTGGCGACGTGTAACTGCTTCACGAGGCCTTAAACAAGTTTTTAAGAATATATTTTATTCACGTCTAAATTCTGTTGGTTTGAATTGAAATGAATCACCGACTCAAAATTTTCATCAATGAATGGAATAATTCACACTCGAAATCATTGCGAGCAAATGCACACAATTGCATATATATCCAAAGGCAATCGACCTAGGATTTTTTGAAAAACTCCGACATGTTTAAACCGGTATTCCCCCTTCTCGCCCGGTTTTCTACCGTGCAACCAACGGTGACTTTGGGTTCAATGAAAAATGTAGAGAATGCTTGTAGGGATGAGTTGTAGGCTTGTAGCAGAGTGCTGTCTTGGGTTATCCCAAGTTGTTCCCGATCTCCCCCAGACGCTTTCTGCAAATAAGCACCATAGTTTCAGTTACGTCTGCTGTTTAATTTTATCCCTAAATTGGAAATCTTGTTGTTTTCAGAATTTAGAACCGCTGACCAATACAACTTTTGAATTAGTGTTCCTGCCAAGAGTAGTTGGAAATGTGGAAAATACGATATTTTTACATACAAATAGAGGCGTTTTTCCATTTCAAGTAAGTGAGCAATGATTGTTGTATCTTTTATGTACGATACGTACAATACGATTAATTCGTACAATATGAGAAGGAACTCGCGGAATGCATATACAGTATATCATATTATATTTAGTACATAATATAGTAAGGTAGACTATTTTCTTGCAAAAAATGAAACAAAAGGCTCCACCACAAATTGCCAATTTCCTCCATTGAAAATTTGCTTAATTAGGCAATAAAATCGCAATCACCGAGCAATAATCAACAGTTAACAGCGACTGGTGCTATAGCGGAGTGAATAAGGCGTTTGATTAGCAAACCATTATTTTCAAACTCTCTTACAAGAATTCATTGAAGAATTTTCGCCCATTCTTGCTGCTAAAAAAATTAAAATCAAACTTTACAGGATTTTCTCCTGCTTGATTGTTTGTCGCCTTCGCAGGCCTTTCATGTTCTATTTGTCTGTAAGAAATCTCGGCAGAGGTGTAGCAGCAGTGTTTTATTACAAGAAAGTTAGATTGTGCAGATGTTTTGCGAAATTTAAAAGATTCTCACTCTTCTCCTGCTTGTTTTATTCGCTTGTATTTGCAAATAAGATGAATTCTTGGGTTTTCGCGATGAAATTCGGAAAAAACTGTGAATTTGCTTCTGCCTCTGTATCATGTTCTATCTCAACTAATTTTTTCTCACATGGAGGTATTAGCTACGTTTACCTTAAATGCTCTTTTAGAAATCCAAACAAATGCAGAGATACAGATACTAATAGTAACTGCATTGGCATGATGATTTCAAAACTTGCTGCTTATTCGGCAAATATTTTCGTACCAAATATCTTCGTACATTACACATACTTGGATGTTTCTTTTAAAGGAATCTTTATTCTTGCCCACCTTAAATCCTTTAACCTTTTTCATCATTATGGGTTGCTAATTGGTCCTCTGCACAATAATGAAAGATATGTAACCTGCTTAACGAGGTTAAGCCAGCTATCCATAATCCAAGATAAGCCACGCTTGAGACTTAATTGTGAACCCGGACCTCCCTCCTCGTCATTTTAATGCTGAACAAATTTTAAATTTTAAATTTTTAACTAATTTGAATATATCATTTCGATATTTCAACCACCATCTTAATGTTAAAGAAAATAGATTCATAAGTAGAACAGGTTTTTAAAAATTGTACACGATAATCAAATAGCGAATGCCAACCTTGGACGAATGAATTACTTAAGCTCTGTTCACCCGACACAAACTAGGCCGTATTCGCCCAGGTTAAACTAACCCATCTCCAGAGGTGGGCTCATCCCGGATCGAACCTTGGTTAGTTTGAGAAAAGAGTCGTATGACCGCATATCTTGGGCAACCCTGGGCTAGTTCGAGGGGCAATTCACTGTCTGTTACTCCGTACACCTTTTCCTGAAAAGTAGAGTGGATTGCCCCTCGGGGTAGTTTTGATAATACGCAAGCTCATATTTTCTATCTGCCATTTTGTCAAGAATGCGTTACCAACTGCGCATGCGGGTGTAAAACAAACCCGGGTTCGCCCCAGTTTTTTTGTTAGCACACGCTTTGGAGATTTTCTCTAGTGAACAATGCAGGGTCGAACCTGGGTTAGTATCCCATCAGGTCCCTCGATTGCGGATTGGTCAAACTTTGGCTGACAGACAAGACATTCTGGTTTGGACATTTCTTGTTCTTCTATCCCCTTTTTTAAATGTATACACAGCTCTTCGCCGGAAGAGTTTTAGCAATATTTTCTGCGTCGAGTCTTTAGATATTCATACCGAACCTGAAAAATAATTTGCACATAAAGGAGCCAATATTTCAAACCAGCAGAATTAAATTTGGGATAAAGTAACAATAGCAACACTGAAAAACAAATTGAAATTTTTATAACGACTTTTGGTGTTCAATGATGGACATCGTTAATAAATTTTATGTCATTTTAAATATCTTTTTTGATCTTTTTTTTAGCGGGTCCTTCAGCCTTTTGTAATTATATTTTTGATGTAGTCAACCTTTACTAATATTAGTTAATATTATTACTATTATTGTTATAAGGTATTTGGTGTTGGCTTACCAAACGTGTACAGACTACGATCTTATATTGGAGCACGAATTCCAACAGATGGCACATTTTCACCGTATATCAACATGTATAATCCATATGGCGAACCAATACAGGTTTATCATCAGTATTCCTTATCATCTATCTATGTTAGCTATGCATATGATTACGTTTTATTGTTATTATCTTTGCCCCGTTCCATTACCCCAATGAAACTTATCCAGCTGGGAAAAATTATCCTATTTGTTACCAGGTTACAGAAATGTATTCTAGTGGAGGTGATCTTCATCTTGAACTACCCACGGACAATATAGACGAAGCTCAGAGAGTATGGGTATGTGTGCATGCAATTCAAAAGTAGTCGAATAGTCGAGTATGCAAAGTAATATTGAATGAAGGCATCTTTGACATGACATAACAATGTGACAACCAGGGCTGTAGGCATTGTTTAACGTTTTCCAGATCTTCTTTTATTTCCTGCCTGCCTTCCTTTCAAATTCGTTCCCCATACTTTTCTTTCTTTCCAAAAATTTCGCTTTCTTTTCTTTTGTTGATTTTTTGAAAATTCTTCTCACATTTCGAATCATGCTACTAAAGTTCACTTATACTGAAGAATATTCAACCCTTGTTTATCTTTTTTGAAAACTGGAAAGTTTTTTGTAAGGTTGTGTTTTGTCCACTTGTTGTCCTTTTTTTGGTCCTACCCTTCCTTCAAAATCTGATCATTTCAGCTAGCTAACTGATATTGCAGGTTTAATGCCATCCCATTTCCTTGCCATCCATTGCATCTTTTGGAAGTGAAGCAGTGATGGAGTGAAGTAAATAAAATAAGGTTTATTTGTTGCCTGTTGACAGTTTTGTCGCACAGACAGAGTTCATTGATCATAGCTAGAAACATTTTTAACTAATGAAAATGACCCGGCTCGAGTTTTTCTAAATTTTGTCTCCTGAATACAGGCTTATTCGCTCTCACTCAGTCTAAAATTAGGTGTTCCTCTTTCCATGTTGAAATCTTTTTCTTCCTTTGCAGGAGATACCACCTTATGAGACGAAGCCCATCATGAAGGCCACGTTTAGTGGGAAAGTTGAAGGCAATCACACAAGCTTTGTGCGAATAAAAATTGGAAGAACTCCGGCGCAAAAAGATGTTCTTATTTTGCCCTTTGCTGTGGAAATTACTTCAAGTTAGTTGAATATTATTGATTTCCTTGC
Organism: Chrysaora achlyos; assembly: GCA_015164055.2. Classification (NCBI taxonomy): domain Eukaryota; kingdom Metazoa; phylum Cnidaria; class Scyphozoa; order Semaeostomeae; family Pelagiidae; genus Chrysaora; species Chrysaora achlyos. The sequence goes on from WUAR02023348.1 coordinate 12,668, forward strand.
CTACCGTTAAATGAATGAGTTTCTTTGTGCTGTTTGTTTATGCCTCTAACATGATCGTTTTAGATTGAAAAGGCTGATATATCTTTCTAGCCACCTCTTTCTAATCTGGAATTCACTCGGAATTTAGTGTCATTTACGGAAAAAAAAATGAACAATACGCGTTTCGGCGGCCAATTTTAATTGAATATTCTATCTGTTTTGTTTTTCTGCCATGTAGCTAGAATCCTTTATTGAAAGAAAACAATACTGTTTGTGAATGGTTTTTATTAGGGAAGGGTTGTTAGAGTCACACTCTAACATCTTAACGTAATCCTGACGATTGGCAATTTTTGACATTTTTCTCAATTTTTTTGACACTTTTATTCTGCTCTTGTCAGAATTAATATAATTTTTTCTTCTAGTGCCTGGTATTTATACGAATATAGATGTGTTCGATTTTGGAACTCTAAGAACAATGGGTAATAATGACCTCTAATTTTTCTATTTGTTGATCAAAATGTGATTTGTTTGTCCCGAAATGTTAATTGATTTGTGATGTTAATCTAACCTAATATATTGTGCTTAGCCAGCTTTGAATATTCCCGCTGAATCAAGGTTTTTGTGAACGGGTAGGTATTGTAAATATTCATGTTAATCTATTTCTGTATTATGTTGTCTAAGTATGAGGCATTACAAGGATTCTAGAAGGAATAAAAGTTGCATCTTTTGGAAGTGAAGCAGTGATGTTGTGAAGTAAATAAAATTAGGTTTATTTGTTGCCTGTTGCCAGTTTTGTCGCACAGACAGAGTTCGTTGATCATAGCTAGAAACATTTTAAAAAAAGCAATAGCCAGGAAACCATCGATTTGTTGTGCAACCAGCAATGACAGAATAAGGTCAATGTGGCTTGAAAACGATCTAACACTCTAGAACTTACCAAGATCTGCACTTGTATAACACCATGTGAAATTTCTTTACGATGAAGCGCTTTCCTTCGTACTCGTGTACTTATCCAGCTCGTGTTTTCCACAGATGAACCGAAATCGTTGAATCTGAATATGATAAACACAGGAAACAGATCTGTTCCTATATCAGTGAGTAGATTTACTGAATATGTTTCTTAATTACGTATATATTTTTTTAGAATTTTGTATTGGAATAAGTTTGATTGAATATTTTGGGTTCATTTTTGACAAGTGGTTTATTTATTGACAAGTGGTTTGCTTTTTGCTATAGCTACCATTTGTTTCATATGATCGAGAAGATTTTTCAATCGATAAATTCTGTCCTCAATTAATTTAGATTCTTAGTACTGTTTGTTTACTTTGCTTAAATGTCATTTACTATACAAACTAAAAATTATTTCATTTTCTAGTCAATTATTGTTCACCCTCCTAACAAAGCACTATCGATCCAGTTTTCGGTAAGTCAGGCGTGAAATTTTTGTTATTGTTCTTAATCTCAATTTTCAATACGAAGACTTAGTTTTAAAATATAATATTTGTTATTTTATGAATTTTTGCTGTAGCCCTTGGTGCTAAAGCCTTCGAAAAAATATTCAAGAGTTGGAATAATCACATACACAGGTAGGTGATGAATCTGTTAATACGAATAGAGGACGAGGACTTTAAACTTGATTTATTTGTTGCCTGTTTTGTGCCACAGAAAATTATCAATCCGTCAGACAATCTTCTGTCAGCATATTTTCTGATAAGCAAATTTCTGAGTGGCAGACAAAATATTAATCAATCTCATATTAGAACCCTCAAATGAAAGAATATATTGTTAATATTATTTCTTTTCTTACAGCATTACATGTAACCAATAAAAGGCAACAATCAGGAAGTATTATTGTTCAAACAGGAGAAAAAGTTAGAGGCAGGAAAGATATACAATACCAAGCCAATGTTTTGCAAGGGTAAACAGTTTAATATTTTTGTATTATCCATCTATCTTTGTTATCAAGGAATATCTTATATTGTCAAATGTGTTCTTATTTTTATTTGAAAAGTCAATCTTGATCTGCGAAGCAAGTTCTTTCGTATTATGTTAGCATAGATCATGTTAGAGACCCCACACCATTTCCCAGTGTCGAAATGCCTTCTGGAAGAAACAGACCTAAGTCTTAATGTTCATTCCAATGTCTTGATGGGTGCAAGAGAGTGATCCAAGACAAAATTCATTGACACTGGCAATGTAAAACTAGATGTCAAAGTAATGTGTTCATTAGCTCGTTGTATCTTTGTAATTTTTTATTATAAACTCTTTCTAAGTAATGGCCAAAGGAAAGAGTTTCTTTTCTTATTTTGCATTCTTTTTTATTTTAATTTACCAGAAGAATCTCTGATTTGCGATTTTCCACTAATTTTCTAATATATCTATGCTCAGGGATTGTTGTCTTCATCATTTTGTAAACTTCATTGATTCAACGGTGGCTATTGTTCTTTTACTGACATGACTACACGATCATGTCTACGAAAAAAAGATTATGTTATCAGTCAATACTGACATTTTTTTAGAAATTTGCAAGAGACGAAGAGGACAATTTCTGTTCATTTTACTATACAGTTGATTTCGTTTTTTTTTATTTCTATATTTTGACGCGAGTGTTTCTATAGATGATCAAAAATGCTCATTTTAGTCGGTGTGTCCTGTTGGGAAGGCAGTTATATGAATTTTCGTTTTATTTTTATATCTTGCAGAACTCTCGCATATTCTGTTGGTAAAACCGCGTTTTACTCTGGAAATCCGTCAGCAAAATCGATTTCCCAACCACTCACCATAACAAATACTTTCAATTTCTCTCTTATTATTTATAATGGCTCCCTCCCAAGCGATTTCAGTCATATATTTTCGGTAGGTTTAATTTTTTATTGTTTTTGTATTTTTTTGTATTGTTAATATTCAACTGAGATACTTTTGAAAATTGCTGTGTTGAGAGTAAATTATAGAACGTGTTCTCTGTTCCAATTCTTTTAAGATTTGCATCGAATTTTTGAAATTTTTGAATAAGAAATTATTACAGAGTAAATTGGATGGGGTAATTACAAGGTATAAAGGCTAGAGATTTTTTTTAAATGATTTGAAATGGTTTTTTTTACAATGTTTTTTGTTTCTCTTGCAGATTGTCAATTTTACGAGTCCTACAATAGTCCGCCCTGGCAAGCTAATATCTCCTTTGTCAATACGCTATAAAAACAGCCAGCCAGATTTGGTCTTATCAACAGTTCTCAGACTGTACACCAATGCATCCATCTTTACCATTCCCGTTCATAGTTATACTGGAAAATTGAAGGTATTCCCTTTATTGTTCTTCACTGTATTTTTTTATGTTTACTGTCCCAGAATGATCATCTTCTTCCTGCCCAACACTTCAATCGCTATTAAGGTATTTGCTTCTTCTTACTCTAGTATACTGTTGATGGGCCTGATGAAGATTCCATTGATTATGGAACCGTCGGAGTACGAGAGAATAGAAGCATCACTTTCAAAATCATAAACAAAAATCCCGTTGAGGTGAGACTTTTTACTTGAATTAAACTGCTAAAGTTGGATTAAACTGCTAAATACCCTTTAAAAACTTCTGTGAGTCTTTTGTCTCAATTTGTCTTCGTTCTCAATAAACCTTTGACCCTTGGTTTCTGGCTTTCTTGGCAGTTATTGCAAGTATTAGATTAAGGGAATTGAACTGGCTCCACATGGAGATATGAAATTTATTTCATGAGCTCAAAACCCATATTTGGTTTTTTAGACCCAATTTTACATCAATTTGCCTCAGAAGCGTATTGGCAAATCCCATGTTGGCAATGTTCAGCTGTGTTTCGTGCCGTTTAAGGTGCTTTGTTATTTTGCAGAACACAGAGCTCCAACTGATACTGCAGGGTGTGAATTGGTGTATAGCAAGCCAAGTAGGCTTGCTATACACCAGTCATAATGATAATTTGAATGTCTAACAGGTATCCATCAAAGAATACTCTTGTTGTGGCAATATTGAGTTCGCCAGACTTCGACTTGATTTCATTCGTCAAGGACGAAGAAACAAACAAGTTAAACGAAGCAAATGGATCACAGAAAGAAATAATGCAACGCATAATCAATCATCAATTTTAAATGAACAGGTGAATACTTTCGTTCACTTCTATGAAATGGAGTTCTCTGTCCCCTAAAAACACACTGAGAAAGCCACAAAGCTTCTTTCTAATATTTATTTTTTAGCAAGTGTTGTCTTTTCATTTCGATTTGTCAGTTTAATCAAAAATGGAAAAATTCGCCACCTGATTCGTCAGCTCTATTATTTCCATGGTTAGTTACGTCTTTGAACGATCACCTGAATGATCATAATCTGATCGATGATGATCATCAAAATTCCCTTGCTTGCTCGGATTCCCTTGACTTGTGCACGCCATCCATCACTGTAATCGACGGGTCTTCAGCCCAACAAGCATCCAGTGTATTTGAAGAGTTGGTCGATGAATATTATTTCTGGATGACCAGCACCAGCATCAGTGCCGCCATGTCAAGGTATCCTTAACCTGTCACTATTGAGACCTAAGTGTGGCCCTACAGCAGTGTCCTGCGAGGTAAAGCTGTTGCTTGGTGGGATGGTATATGAAGATATATACAAAGAGCTTATCGCTAATAGCGAGTTTGAATTTGTAAGCTCTGAAGAAGGATAATGAAATATTGGTATTATAACATGATATGCCAAGTTAGGCTTCAGTCTTAGTAACAAAGCGTCATCATTTGTATGTTTACCTTTCCCTTTAAGCATTCTGTTGTTCTTGTGTTTCAGTTAACACTTAAACCAAGAGAGGAAGCGACCTTCTCCGTTGATGTAACATCTCCTCCCAGAGAGGGTGCATATCACGGCGAGGTTACTTTTAAAACAACCCATGAGGTAATTACAAAAAATGCTATGTATTGATCTTATTTGTAATGCCAGATAGGCTTAGTTTAGCAAATCTTCCAAGAAAGAATGAACTCCTTGGTGCACTTCTTATTATTTATTCCATACACCATTTTGGGAGACACGCCAACTTGATGAACTGTTGCTTTTGCTGATATTTTATAATGCTTTTTGTATTTCAACTTTTGACGTTTTACAAATTATTTTGATTTACAGCGATTCATTTTTTATTGGCCTTTCGTGCAATTCGAGTTAAATATTTTACCTGAAGAAAATTTAATTGTATGTCGTTGTTTGTAGGAAGTACATATTCCAATTTATATAAAAACTGTGGTTGGCAGTCTCATATCGAAACCCAAAAGAATTCATTTCCAAAATAGTTTTCCAGTAAGTGGTAAATTAATCCAGTTATCTCATTATTTGATATTCTTCCTATGCTTGCCTCAGAAGTTGTAGTCCTTTATATTACGGCAGCACAGCAGAATGCGACCATGCAAACACACTATTTCAATTGGCAAACAATTTGAATACCCTAATATCCTATAATACCCCAGACCCAAATTTCGTCGCACGACTGCAGAATTAAAACGGATTCCATACACTAATCTCAATCCCATTCCATTCAAACATTTTATCAACCTTTTCGTATCGGGGGGTCATGTCGACATGCGTCACTACTTACTTAGCGCTCATTTAAAAAGAAGAGAAAAGACGAAAAATGCTGGAAAAAGTTACTTTGTTCATAAACATTAGAAAATTTAGTTTGATCATCATTCATTCCCCGGATTTGTCGATTGATTAATTAATAATGATATTCATGGCTTAGATTGAGATTTCTGGTATGCATTGTAATTGATATAAATCTATTTTGTGGATTTGTCGTCGTTGCGAACAAGACTTGAGCTTATTTTGAAAAATTGTACATTTCTTTTTTATAACTTTTCTCTCAGGGACAAACCAAAAGTCACACCATCTTCCTTGAAAGTTCATTTTCGAGTCCGCTAAAAATATCTGATATAAAGCTTCAACCGCCAGATGAGAGATTAGTTTACATTCAAACTGAGAAAAACGTTACTGAATTACTCCCTAATAGAAGAACAAAGGTTTGTTTTGTCTTGTTTTTTTCATTTAGTTTAAAACATGTTTCCTTCGACAGCCATATACTTGTACCCACTTTTAGACACTAATTTTTAGATGGACCGATTTTGACAGCTATGAAATGTTGGTTATTTGTGTTAGAGAATTCATTGCGTATCAAGAGAGTCTGTGCATATGAAACGTTGCTTTGAGCCATTTAGCGAATCACCAGCCGAGAATGAGATATTTATAGGCCGTATTCGTAAATTTCTTTTTGTGGCAAAGCAGCGTTCATTTAACCTGTTATTTATTAGCAGGCATCCAGGCGACAGTAGTGTCCAGGCGACAATTAAGCCATATTTTGCCTTGCTTCAAACTAATTGACGCCCCTATTTGACTATGAATAGAGTTCTAAAGTCTGGCGTCACGGTGTCATGGAAACCAAATTTTCTGTTCTAAACAAACTTATAACGCAACGCGAAGGTCCCTACCGGATTTTATATTTGCTGTTTATTTCTTGAAAAATTGATATATTTGAATTATTTTTACTCAGGAACATTGTTTTGATATAGTTTAACTTAGCCCCGTAAGGTATTTTGATTGATCTCGCTATTAGACGGCAAAATATCACAATTTGAGCAACAGGCCTAAACAAACGATGGTTCAGTGTTTTGCTCCTGACTGTAAACACCAATCTGAGTCGCACTCATGTCGCTTATTTGGATTTTCAAAAGTTCTGAATACAAACGATGGGTTCGATTACTAAGGTATTATAATACTTTTCTTTAGTATGATAATATTTAACGTACGAACTTAGCATTAGGCCCATATCGTTTTTTTTTTCACAGAGGCAATTGATCTGTATTTTTGGCGTGTTTTTATGTACACTATAGTCTAATGTTTCAGCTAAACGAAACAGATGCCAAGAATCCGTATTTTTTCATAAAGTTTCCTTTCTTAATTGCCAATGGTAAGGCTCTAGCATGTTAAAGTTTTACAATTCTCCCTGTTGTGGAGGGTAAATTATTCCAGCTATAAAGTTATTATTTATAGTCTATGAGATTTTAAGTAAATTACTTACTATCTTATTGGAAGCCACGGCTTGATGAATTGAAAGGAATAAGCCATAACAATTTACTAAGGATTGGATACTCTAATAGGAGAAACGATAGAGAGCCAAGCAATCACTCAAGAGTCTGCAGCTGTCATTTTCGGGATGCAAAAAAAGAAGTAGGGCCAGAAATTTATGCTCAAAATGGCGAAAAATTATTTCCATCGACCTATGTTGTACCTCCATAGAAGACAAGGAAGCAAGCCACAGGTACGTCTACCACTGTTCATGAAATGGTGCAAAATTTCAGTGCTGATTGCAGTGAACATGGCCCTTCAGAACAAAGACCTCCTGCAAGTCAAGTCATTCTGGAAGCTGAACTTCATTGTGCTAGAAATGAACTGAAAGAAAAAGACAAAGCTTTACAATATCAGCGTGCACACTATTCAGTATCCAGCTTGACTGAAGAGTGGTAAGGATGGAAACAGGACTAACAACCAAAGAAGTGTTTACTATTGTAGTAATCCACGCTGCCAGATTCAAGGATTCTATTACCTACTATGCTGGTTGGAGGGTAGAACGCATATCTTTTGAAGATCAGATTTTCATTATCCTTATGAAGTTACGGCAAAACTACACCAATCTTCATTTGGCACAGCTCTCCTCGTGCAGTGTTAGCACAATATCCAACATAGTGACAACTTTTGTCAGTGTTTAACATACACTTTTATTTGATGATTTGATGACAACTATTCCATCCAGAGGTAAAAATGCCTTGTGTTCATCATCATCATTTTCACAATTTCCCATTTGCAGAATTGTCGTAGACTACAGATATTGAAGTTGCTACACCTAGTCTTATGAGTCACTAGAGTGCTACTTACTCAACCTACAGAGGAATGAATTCCTTCAAAGTTTCAATGGGGCTGCCCCAAATACAGTTATCACCTTTGTCAGCAATCTTTATCCTGGATCAACCTCAGATAAAGAAGTTGTCAGAAATTCTGGGCTGCTGGATCAAATGCAAAGTGGGGACTTAATTCTTGCAGATAAAGGATTCTTGATCCAAGATATTGTCCCAAAAGGTGTATCTGTAAATATTCCTCCATTTCTAGAGCATGGAAAGTTTACAGAAAGTGAGGTCAAAGCAACCAAAAAAATAGCAACCTGCAGAATTCATGTTGAACAGGCAAATTTTGTGCCTCCATATCTACGAAGTTGTGCAGAAAAGTTGATCCAACTCTGTGCTGCTCTTGTGAATCTGCAATTTCCTTTGATAAAAGAAGTCTGTGATGGCACAGATTTCCAGTAACAACATGATTAACAATATTTGTATTTTTCTATTTTTATTTTGAGAGGTTTTTATTTAATTGTATAAATTGCATTATTTAATTACTAGAGTTCCCCATCAACAATCTTTGGAAAGATGTTGGTGAAGCAAAATTCTTTCAACCTTTCAAGATTGACTTCCCAAGATGGATCTCTATGGATTTCAGATATGTTTGTCCATTTGTTTGTCCATACAACATAAAAACAAATTTCTCTATTTGCTCAATAAAGCTGCCCTCTGATCTGATGCCAATAGGCATGGGCGTTCTTGAGAGTGATCCCATTGTCTGTAACTTGTAAGCAAAAATCTTTCTGCTTCAAGGATTCTTCTAAGCTTTCGCTTCTTTGAGTGTAAGGACACTTGACTTCAAGCACATAATTGCTGCCAACCAAACCGTCAGGAGAAGCACCGAAAATGCCAGATTCGTCCAACCATAGCCCAGTCTGAACAACTTGAAGTTTTGTTTGCTTTGTGAACTCTTTGACTGCTTCGGCCTCATTCGTCACACCCCATGCAACAGCTTTTACTCTGGACAAATCATATTCCCCTAACAAACGCTTGATCAGAGATGGGGTCACTCTTTTGGAATTCAGTACGCATCCAAAGTTGCTTGCAGTGAGACGTCCTTTTCTCAGCTGGTGCCAGGATGGGTTATCTCTCTGACCTATCGTGAGGGGACTAATTTTAATGATGTTGGTGCTGCTTGTTTGAAGCTTTGATTTGACAAACTCTATTTGCTGAGCATTTGTGGCTATGGAAACAAAGTCTGGAGAAAGTAGCAACTCTTCCAGGATTGGGACAGGGAGAGCTTGATCTGCTAACTGTGGTTCAGGACTCATAAGCCAACATAGTCCTGTGAACCTTCCATAACTGCAAAGATCTAAATACAGTGCTTTTCGGTCTTCATTATTTGGTTTTCTTGATAGCGCTTTGTATTCAGGATTCTTTGGTGGGAATAACTGTAATACAGGATTATTTGATGGAGTGTCTGTCTTTTGTCTTTTTCCGATTGCATTCTATGTCAGTGCAACTCAGGTTATACATTCCAT
>WUAR02023349.1:0-10345 GCA_015164055.2 Chrysaora achlyos
ATTTTGAAATCAGACAATCAAGCTACATGGATGTTATCACGTGGCCATAAATCCTGCACGTAGATTGGATAATTAGCAAACGATAATTATAAACAAACGAATATGTGAATGAAATTCAAGATTTGCCTATTCTAGCCCGTAGCTACATCCAACTGTCAAATGTGGTGGCTCCTCATCCTTTTAAATACCAAAATATATTGCTTCAGTTATGACCGTTGTTTTCCATCCTTTGATTTGTCGCTCCTGATATCTGAAAAATGCTATTTCTTAGGTTTCCTTGTATTCGTCACGCGTTGTTTTCTATAAGTGTAAGTAATACATTTGTAACGAGTTACTTAAAACGTTTAACTCGAGGTAGAAATGACCGAACAAATTAAGGAGCTATGCAGGCTGTGTTTACCATCTAGCCAGAGATTAACACCATTTTGCAACATTATAAAACATTATATAACAATCAGTCTTTAAGTCTATTGCCATAAAGTGTAAAACTTGTATTATTCTTAATCGGAAATGAAATTATGTCCCAGAGCTGCGCTATGTATTTTGAAAAGCAATGCTAATATTTTAAGCAATCTTGCTCGTAGTAAAGAAATTGTTATTTTTGCGATCAATTCTTTAGGTTCGCGAATCAAGCTACCTTCGTAAGTGGCTTACAAAATGTGCATCATGCAAACTTGAAGGACCTGGAAACTTTGGTAACGAATCTTTGAAGATTTGCAACGAAAAGCCGAACCCTTGTCATCCTAATGCTTACTGCAGAGATCTCCCTGGAAGGAAATTTCGATGTGAGGTGAGAAAGTGATATTTGATATCGATTTTATTGACAAGACCTAAATTTTTTCCCTTCGTTTTTTTAACAAAGGTGTCTAGGCCAAGATTGCTCCTGACCATCTATAATGCTAGGAGGTGCTAAATACTTATTAAAAATAATTAAAATACAAAGTTATTACAATATCATTGTAAAATCTAATACATTTTGTAATACCAAATTAAAAAGAAATTATGCTAAACATATCGAAGTAAATAAGTATGAATTATAGCTAAATTAACGGACTAATGATTTTTCTCTAATTTAAAAAGATTTGCTACAAAATTTGGAAATTTCTCAAGGCAATCAGATCCTATCTTTATCAAAAATATTTAGGCATTTGAAGCTAGTGAGAAATGACATTCATCTATTTTGTTTTCTACAACAGTGTAGGGTTGGATATGCTGGCAATGGAGTTCATTGTGGATTGGATGAAGATCTTGACGGGTATCCAAATGAAAAACTGGAATGCAATACACAATCCTGTCGTAAGGTATGACGTGAACATAACTGAGGCTTTACCAAATTACTTTGTTTGCAAAACAAACTGCAAACATCAGCTCAATTCAGGAGATTTTCCTTTTCTTCTTGATTCTATTATTCCGTTAATTGTATATATAGCTTTGGGTTACACAACAGCTCGGATATGAAAGGCGAGTTAACCGTATAGCCCAAGAGGCAGTATGCTCATATGGCCAATAGCCACGCTTGTCAATTAGGCCTTAGGCCTACTGGCAATGCTAGTAAAAGGCTGGAGTCTATAAAATGACTGTCTACCAAAGATGGCAGCTGTTCTACTTATAAGGTCGTTTTTGGCTGGCTAGCCTTCGAAATCCTCAGACTCAGGGATGCTGACGCTTGCCACTTGCCATTTCCGCGAGTATATATGCCTTATTTGCATCTTCATGCGTTGTTTGTTTTGCAGGATAATTGTCCAATGTTTCCAAACAGTGGCCAAGAAGATGTGGATAAAGATGGCATCGGTGACTCGTGTGACAATGATGATGATAATGATGGTGTTCCCGATAGACAGGTAGTCTGTTGTTAAATTTACAAAACAAAATCCATGGTTCTAAAGCTTGGTTTCCATTTTATTACTTTTTGCTCTTTATTGCTCGTTATAGTTTTTCTATGCGCTCCGTGGTACTTTTGTCGGTCATTGCTGTTGGCTGCTTGTAGTTGCTCGTTGTCCCTTTTTGTTGTTTGTTGCTGTCTATGGTTGCTCGTTGTTGTTCTAAGAAATCCAAAATGGCTACAATGAATAGGAGATGGGATCGCACAGCTGCTCTTTCATGCTCGTTGATGTTGTTTGTCATGTTTCCCATGATAAACAACTGCTCATCATTGCTCGTTTTGGTTTTAGAGATATATTCAACAATATATTTGGTTGCTCGGTAATTCTCTTCGCTGTTCGTATTGGTTTTTGCACCTGTTTCCATAGAATGAATTTTTTTGCTTGTTTTGGTTTTGTAGCAGCTTAAAGCCATAACGATTGATAAAGATCAAACAATACTTAATTGAACCAAGCTTAACCCTGTGTACTCTAATAACTGAAGGATTCACGACAACTCATGACAATAAATTGTATATCAATTGCACGTGAAGCTGAGCGGATACTGATGTTTCATGTTTTATTCCATACTTAAAGAAGGCCAGTACTAAAAATTCAACGAACAAGAGATGATAGTCAAAGAATTGTTCTTTAATAGTCTTTATTGGCAGGCATAGTGAATTAAACATTCACACCATGAAATCAAAAATTTCATGCGTTGAAATGTCATACTAAGTTTTCCAGGCGCCATTATTGTTTTCAAGGCGACTGTAGAAATCTTTCTTTGGTGGCTGAAGCGAAGGAAACTTTATATAGACTTTTGGGGATGGAGTTCTCCTTGTTGACCATCTAATACCTACATAACAAATTTCAAGCTTCAAATTCTTCGCAATGGAGGATTGGGTGTAAAAATAAGAGCCTTAATTATATCCCTGCGTCTAGTCATCTTGAGAAACTTGTTTTTCTTGCTTTTTCTTACCTGGAGTCCTCAGTGTCTTGAGTGTATTTTGGTGTTATAATTAAATTTGATGATCAATCAAACACTTACAGGATAACTGCCCGTACAAGCCAAATCCGATGCAAAAAGACTCGGATAAAGATGGACATGGAGATGTTTGCGATAACTGTCAATACACAGCAAACGTTGAACAAGAAGATAGCAACAATGATGGCCTAGGCGATGCTTGCTCCAGGGATGGAGACGGTGATGGTGAGAAAAAAATTTAATGTTATATCTACTCATTACTTATTAGTTCTGAAAAGATATGAAACCCCAGCACGACCAAGAAAGGGTATCATTTTTAAGTTATCTTTTCCATTGGAAGTGCCTGATTTTAGCAGAAAACGCCGAAAATAAGAGGTTGTCCAGGAAATGACCACAGCAGAATGTTTTCGCGGGTATTTGCTTGACTGATAGCTGATAGGCCCGAACCACTTTTCACTCATTTTGAAAAAATTAGTTGCATTACTTAGAGAAGACAAAGCAACAGAACAGTAAAATGAGCGATGGAATCTATTTCAGAGAACAAGTAAAAATGTTCAGTTTATCTTTGTTTCGTACTTTTGAGCTTATGGATCACCCCCTTTGCAAGATTGAATCGATCGTCTGTGTTTATAATTCGTGGTCATATTCGTTACTTATTTTTAGGTATTCGCGATCGTCTTGATAACTGTAAGACCGTGCCAAACCCGTCGCAATACGATAGAGATGGCGACAGCGTCGGCGATAAATGCGATAACTGCCCAAGAACGTACAATCCAACTCAGGTAAGGCTTAAACCGCATTGAAAGGGTTCCGAATCCTAATTAATCCGGCTTAAATAAATACGGATCCGTCTGCTGCTTCTAACATAACTAAATTTCATTGCCAAGTGATGGAGAAACATTTTGTTATCGCATAAAAAGGAGGCATATCTACAGAAGTGACCATAAGTGCAAACTACAACTTGAACACAAAACACAACACATGTCTTATCTGCGTGTTGTGTTTTGCGTTCTGTGTTTTGAATGTCCTGGATGTTTTTTATCTGCGTGTTTTGTTTTTTCTGTGCTGTGTATGTCTTGTGATGAGTTTTGTATGTCCTGTGTTTTGTTTAGCGTTCTGTGTTGTGTTTTACGTTCTGTGTTGTGTTTTGCGTTCTGTGTTGTTTTTTTTTATGTCCCGTGTTGTGTTTTACGTTCTGTGTTGTGTTTTCTGTTCATGTTGCGTGTTGTGTTTTGTGCTCTCTGTTGTGATTTCAATGTCTTGTGTTGTGTTTTCGGTTCATGTGTTGTGTTTAGTACATCTTGTGTTGCGTTTTGCGTTCATGTGTTGTGTTTGCACTGATGGTCCACAGTAGCTACCCATCTGGTATTGAAAGCAATCCTCTATGAAAAACAAACTCATATAAAAAGAATCCATTATCATATAACAACTGTAGCCTTGTGGCGCATTTCATCAACTATGGAAAGTTAATTTAAATTCATTTTAGGCTGATTCGGATGGAGATGGCATTGGCAATGAATGTGATACCGGCAATGACATGTAAGGTTCTATTTTTATTTTCTGTCATGAAGATCTGAATGCCCATCTCTTGAAGCTAAATAATTCTTTGCCATATTTCTCTATCTAAATAACTAAGGGTGTTGCTAAATTCATTACCTCGCTCGTTTCTCTATTACCAGCATTGAAACTACAGAGCCCCTCAATAGGAAACTGATTTATAGACAACTACAGGGTTGTATTTGCAAATAACAACATTGAAATTAACAATATTTGAATAAATAACCTTACTTGCGATCCTTATGATTCTTGCAATCCTTGTGTCATTGGTGATCCTTGCGTCTATATTGAACCAGGCTTAAGTTTGTCCCTTGACTTCACCTCACTATGTGTTCGTTGGCATAGCATAGCACAGGTTTAAAATGTATGTAATAACAAACGATCTCAGACGGTTGTTTCAGAGTCCAGAAAGAGTCACGGCTCCACGGCTGTGAGCCGAAGGAAGGTTTTGCTTGTCAATTTCATTTTTGAAGAAGGTTCGCTGATTCTATAACAAATCTAGCTTGAGGAAAATTTCATTTGATCTAGGAAGTTTTAGTCAATATTGAAAAGCTGAGGAAAATGTTTGGTTACACATTTGATTTAACTATGCACTATGTAATATGGTTTCTACATTTACGGTTACAAACAATAGAAATAGTTTGTGTTAAAAATTGCGTTATTTTCATTTGACAAAGTGAGGAAGGTTGCACTGATAGGGTTGGCAGCCGAAGGAAGGTTTAGACTTTTATGGCCTTTGGTTGTTTTCCATCCACAATGAGATTGAAATCATTTTGTTCATTTTTGCAGAGATCGGGACGGTATTCAAGATGATCTGGATAATTGTCCATATTTTCCAAACAGCCAGCAGCTGGATACAGACAAAGATGGACTGGGTAAGTGTGACCCATAAAGATGGTAAAATTGAAGTCCATTCTCAAGCTATAACACAAAAACGACAAAAGATATTGAAGTTTTGTAAACTCCCTGCATACTATTAAAGCTCTTCCATAGATTGGAACTCCCTAAAAGTGATGGGTTCACTTTAAACAAATCCATTGTTTGCTGCTTTATGATCTCTTGCTCTGATACTAGATGTAGTATATTTAGCACATGTTATATACAAATGAATCCACACAGATAAATTAACATTGTTTCGCAGGAGACAAATGTGATGATGATGATGATAATGACAATATTCCTGACATCCGGGACAATTGCCGGATCATTGCGAACCCAGACCAGTATGATACAGCTAGTAAGTACTGCAATGTCACTTAATACTAGCGTAGTATCATAAAAAACCCCAGGGGGGAGGGGCACTTGGCTCATAGACAAATGGGGGGCCACCCAAAATATCAGCTCGTTTTAACTATGACCCAAAAATATCAGCTCTACTTATATATTGTACACGAAAAAATCACAAATTATAATTTGGGATAAAATAGTTAGGATAAAACACGATACAAGCAAACTAATCTAACAATGCACAGTTTATTTGGGTCAGATGTGGATTTCTTGTAAATACCCAAAAATATCTCCTTTTCTAAATCTGATACCTAGAAATATCAGAGTTGTCAGTGGACCCACAAATATCATTTTAGACAAATATTTTACCCAAAAATATCGGACTGACCCTACCATATTCCTATGTTCTGAGTGTCCCCTTGGATAACAAACGTTGGAACGAAGCTGTACTGTGCTAGTTATTTTGAGCCGAGACTCGGATAAGATATAAGAACGCCAAGTTTTGATGCATTCACTTATGTATTTCCCATAAAAATGGATGCTATGTTGGAAAGAATGCCAGGAATAAATAAATAAAATAAACGAGAGAGCTTTGCGATGCTAGCATGTTCCGACTCCACATTCCCTTGTGAAAACCTACTTGCAAAATCAAAGGAAACTAGCTACTATCTATATTAAATCAATTCGACTCTTGGCACGTTTGTAAAATCCTGAACAACCTTAACCCCATCTACATCTAAGACTATTTTTCACCAAAAGCAATAAGTCAAAAGTCTTGGAATATAAACCCTTTCGAAATTCCAAAGGTTAAAACAACCATTGTTGAAGTTGCTTTATGTTAGTTTGAATTAGTGTACAGTATATCACTAATACCAACATTAATTAATTACAAAATACAATACAAAATTCGGATAGGACAAGGCCAACGCCAAATTTCGATGTCTTCACTGATATAATGTTACTAGTGGTGGGGCTACTGGCCTTTGCAATCAGCATGACATCTTTCTTGCCAAATTTTAAGCAGGATCTTTCTCATTAGATCTAGGACAGGGTGATGCTTGCAGAAATGATTTTGATAAAGACAACGTCACAGATCTTCTTGATGCCTGTCCCGAAAACAATCAGATATTCGCAACTAATTTCACGGAATATCAGACAATAAAACTGGACCCAGAAGGAACATCACAAGTAGACCCACACTGGAGTATTCAGGATAAGGTAAGCATGTCACTAACGTGTATGCGTTGAGTTTACTGTAGTTTGTAAAAACAAGATGGTCAGGCTGGGATAACTTAGTTACAGCCCACCCCTGCCATATTTGTTCGTACACCGTAGGTCGCTAACCATTCTCGGTCGCTAGATCGGTACACACAACCCGTCTCGGTACATCAAACCCTGTCGCTAGCCCTCTTTTTAGTACACCATAGCCTCTGATATTAGTCCACCCTGTTTTACCTCATCCATCCAAGTTCTTTTCTGCTTTCAACAAGATCTTTCATTAATTAATTCATTAATTCATTGTTCATTCATTCATTCATTCATAGTAGCATCTACGTACACTGTAGCTAGCCCTAACCTGGTCGCTAGCCCTTCTTTTGAGTACACCATCGCCCTGATATTAGTCGACTCTTTTACATCATCCATCCAAGTTCTTCTCTGCCTTCCACAAGATCATTCATTCATTCATTCATTCATTCATTCATTCATTCATATATTCATTTATTCATTTATTTATATATTCATTCATTCATATATTCATTCATTCATTCATTCATTCATTCATTCATTCATTCATTCATTCATTCATTCATTCATTCGTTCATTCGTTCATTCGTTCATTCGTTCATTCATCCATTCATAGTAGCATCTACGTACACTGTAGCTAGCCCTAACCTGATCGCTACCCCTTCTTTTTAGTACACAATAGTCCCTGATATTAGTCCACTCGTTTACATCATCCACCCAAGTTCTTCTCTGCCTACCACACGATCGGACTGAAATACACCCTTCCATATTATTACAAAAAACTTTACCACTTGATCCCCTCGCAACATGTCCAATAAGAGCAGTTTTTCTTTTAGCAATGATGTCATTCAGTTCAGGGGTTGTGTGCATTCTCTGTAAAACGTTCTCATTTCTAACTCCATCTACCCATTTGATCTTTAACATTCTTCGGTAGCACCAGAGCTCAAATGCCTGTATCTTTTCTATAATTAATTTGCTGATGGTCCAAGCCTCACATCCATACGTAAAAACTGACCGTAGCTACGTTCTAAGAATATGCCACAGAACACCGTAAACGACACAGGAACATTGCCGAGCACGCTGGGTTGTTACATAAACATCAATCTATATTGATTGATCAACCAATCAAGGGATCATTTAATTAAAGAATCAGTTGATAAGATTTTGAAACAGTTTCTCAAACCTAACTTAAAAAGCATAAACTGCCTTTCCTATCCATTTAAAACAAGAAGTGTTGACTTCTTAGCACCCTTGCTCTTAGTCTATATTTGTTGCAGAGAAAAGACATCCCACCTTTTTTTAATTAAAGGTGACCTGAAGCGAAATTTTTTATTAATGCAAATGAATTAGACTTTTGAAGGATAAGAACTTCTGTTCGAATTTTTTTGATGCCTTATTTCGTTATGATGTTATCCACTGATTTTAAGTACCAGCTGATGACATTCTTTTGTTTGCAATTTTTTTCCATGTTGTTTTTTTCCAAGTAGTTTATGGCTTGTAAGTTTTTTTTCTTCCTTTATGGAAAGGGCCTAAGAAACACAATTCTTTCAGCCAGCTTTCGTACTTTTAGAATTTCAAACAAAAGTTTCTAAAGAGGCTAAAAACGACACTTTTAACGGTGAGAGCTTATCAAGATTTACAAACGAGGCAGGCCAGCATTTTACAAGGAACGCCAGAAGGTCTAAGGTCTAAATGACATTCACAGCTATAAGCCATACGAGCTTTCACGAGCCCCTTGAGCCATTCGGCTAACTACATCTACAGTGTTTAACCTTTTCATATCCGAACTGTCATGTGAACCAAAGCTATATACACACAATTAACGGAGTAATAGAATTAAGAAGAACAGGAAAGATCCATCAAGTTAAGCCAATGTGTGCAGTTTCCTACTTGACTGTACCTATGACGTGTGAGTGGTTTTACAGGAAAGAAGGAATGACAGCTAGAAGATGCGTTACTAACAACATAGAAAATGAATGAAATAGAAGAAAATAGGCCTATATTGATAAAAGATGGGCCTAGACTTAGCAGTATTACAGGCTGGACCGTTTTTAATGTTTTCGATAAAAGAAATTTGCGAATGTTTTGATTAGCGATATGCAAAGAAAGCAGACCAAACGCCTGTGGTTGCATTGATTAGCTCGCTCTAGACATATTACAAAAGTTCCAGTTTTGCGTTTTAGCAGCTACCATCTTTCCTCAACTCAATCTATAAATATGAAACAAGCCTGCTTAGACCGGCACTCATAATCAAACATTCCAAAGTATTTCCTGCTGCGACAACATTTTGTTGCATCAGTAGCTAAGAATTCAAGAAGAAAGTAAACGCCGATGTGTGATAAATTTCCAACTAATAGGTTAACTCGGTTCTTTCGTTATTCGTTGCCAAATTACTTCGTGGCTTGAGCAACACACGATTCCTACGATTCCATAAACAAAATGGCGCTGGAGCGCTGTTGCAATGTACGAAGAATTCTGGTATGCTGATGATCATGGACATAGGCTAAGGAGACAGGGGGAGTGGGAGGGCTACAGCCACGTTGGAAAAAATTGTAAAAATCTATCATATTCTGGCGGAAAATTGGCCTTAAGTCGGGCAAAATCCTTGTAAACAATGGATTTTTTATCGGGCAGCCCCCCTGATGATCACAGAGCTGTTGATCAGTTTTCACATTTATCTTGCTTCTGAATTGCAGTCCAATCGTTGCATTTTATCAAGGCTTTTAAAGGAGGAAACAAGTAACAATAATAACAACTTAGAGCAGTTTTTGCGCAATGTATATAATCTGCGAAGGAGCTTCGATTGGTCAGAATCTTCTTGAAAAGATTAATGAACAGTGAAATGGATTTCAATTTTAGCTATTCGCCCTGAACTCTCGCCAGCTATACTTAATCACTGTTCTATGATCGGTTTAGCAGCTGACAGGTTTTCCAGAAAGGAAGTCACATAGAAATACGAAATGAACATATACCTTTCATCCTGACCCTGTTAATGACTTAAACAGAAATAAAAAGTTTTATTCGTTTGTCGATTTATGAGTAACATCTTGATTAAATTCAAGTGAGAAAAACAGAAAATTGAGTTTCGATAATTAGACTAGCTTTTAACATTGTTAAGGGGAATGCCGTGAGGGGAGTATAATTTGTTACATACCAATGCTGAAAATGTAAGGCATGAAACTTAGTATTCATTCATAAAATTCAGTTTATCATTCCGTAATCTGTACAACTATAGTGCTCTTACCACTGGTTATAGTCTATGGGCAGTCTTTGAATCAATTATAATTTGGTGTTTTCTTAAGCCTAGAGAGCTTGTAATACACTGCTGTAGCTAAATACGGAATGATGTAATACGGATTAAAGAGCTCAGTTTTTTTATCTAAGGTTCTTTTTTCCACAGGGTGCTGAAATAAGACAAACTCGAAACAGTGATCCAGGCATTGCAGTTGGTAAGTTCCAGCTTTTGATGCCT
>WUAR02023460.1:0-10344 GCA_015164055.2 Chrysaora achlyos
AGCGCGCGGTACCCGCCGTTCGAGGTAGGTTGCTTCTGTTTAATGATGTCGGCCTCAATGGTGACGCCGAGATGGTTGGCCTGGCCCGTGAGATCCGACGACGCTTCGTGGTTGGTGCCGTTGATCTTGAAGGCAGAGTTGCGCACGTAGCACCAGAGGATGGTGAGCATGCCCAACTCATGCGCCAGGGCGAAGGCTTCCGAGACTTCCTGCAACTGGCGGTTCGAGTCTTCCGAGCCAAAGTAGATCGTCGCGCCTACGCCTATGCACCCCATGTCCCAGGCGTTCTGGATGCTCGCAAAGAGAATCTGATCGTAGGTGTTGGGGTAGGAGAGCAACTCGTTGTGGTTGAACTTGAGGATGAACGGGATCTTATGGGCGTATTTACGCGCCACGGCTCCGAGCACCCCATAGGTAGACGCCACTGCATTACACCCGCCTTCGATAGCGAGCTTGACAATGTTCTCTGGGTCGAAGTAGATCGGGTTCTTGGCAAATGAGGCCCCTGCCGAGTGCTCGATGCCCTGATCGACCGGGAGGATCGACAGGTAGCCGGTGCCACCGAGGCGTCCGTGGTCGTAGAGCGTTTGCATGGCACGGAGTACGCGGGGGCTACGATCCGAAGGCCCCCAAACACTGTTCACAAAGTCGGGGCCAGGCAGGTGCAGGGTCTCTTTGGGGATGGTCCGGCTAACGTGCGTCAGCAGGCTTTCGGCCTCGTCGCCGAGGATCGAGGCAGTGGGGGATGTGATGACTTCGGCCATGGCGGCATACCTCCAGAGGGTAAGGTGTTGTATGCAAAAAGAGCGGTACTTGCAGGATCAGTCTATAAGGTAAAAAAGCGGACCCTTTCTCTGCACTACAACTTTGACAAGAAGGTGCGAATTCGTACGAAAACAGCCATTTTTAATAGAAAAGAAATATAATGAGGAGGCGTTATTGCACCTGCACTTCTATTGGAATCGCTTCCGGGTTTTCGAAGAATGTAGGAAGGGCATCAGCCAGCAGCGGAGCCATGAGCAAGCCTTTCGAACCCAGGCCTGTGAAAACCCAGATGCGCTTGTGTCCAGGTAGCGGCCCAAGCATCGGGAGGCGAGTGCCCGGCACGGTCACGCGAACGCCTGCCGTAGCAGAGCGGACCGAGGCATCGTGCAGCGCCGGGAGCATCCGGCCAGCCTTCTCTAGGATCGCTTGGGTCTGCGCCGCAGAGGGGTCCAGGTGAGTAAAGTTCCGCTCGTACGAAGTGCCAACGACAAGCGTATCGATCTCGGGGACCACATAGCCTTGCCCGGAAACAGGAGGGAGTTTCTGGCTCGGCAGGGTCTCCGGCCAGGCCACGCGTATCGTCTGGCCTTTGATGGCATGCAGGTTCAAGGCCGCCAGCGTAGGGTATCTGTGGTAGTCATAGCCGAGCGACAGTACGATGCGGCGGGCGTAGAGCCGCTCGGTACGGTCTGCGAGGGTTACGAAGGCTGCCCCCGAATCTTCACCCCATCCGGTCGCCTGCACGCCTGTGCGGACCTCCGCACCCCGGTGGCAGGCTGTGGCCAGCAGGGCATCCACAAAGTCTGGCACGCGGATAGCTCCGCCATGGCGGATTAGGAGAGCACCGCTGTGCATGATAAGATCAGGAAAGCGGGCGCGGGCGGCATTGGCGGAGAGCCAGGTCGTATCCGGAGCATGGGCCTGGGCCACCTCGCGAAAGGTTTGTGCTTGCCGCGCGTCGGCAGCAGGGCGAAGCAGGCCGTCGTTTTGGAACAGGGCCGTGGCCTTGCTGTCTTCCAGCATGACATGGAGCGCCGCCAGGGCTTCGTCTGCTCGCCATACGCGCCGGGCTTTGACACCCATCAGCGGGTTGACAAGCCCTGCAGCGGCTCCTGAGGCTCCAGCAGCCGGGCCGACGGCGTCGAGCACAAGCACCCGCTCGTGCCTGCTAAGCGACCATGCCGCGCAAGCCCCCGCCAGCCCGGCTCCTACAAGGATCGTATCGAAGGAGGGGGCCATGGGTGTTTTCGGGGTGGTGGGCTAGAGGTGCGTGCAGCTTGCTTGTGCATCGTATCCATGCTGGGTGCTATAGACAACAAGTGGCAGGGAAGGGTGACACACTGATACACGCTACGTTGCATCCAAGAAAGCATACGGCAGCCCGATGGTTTCTTCCGTACACTTCGGCGGCATCTTGGGGTTAGAATGGCGGCTGCTTAATAGAGCTTTCATTTGCAGCAGGGAGGCCCGCGCTGTATTTTAGCCGCCCGCCGCGTACCTCGGCAACTTATGAGGGCAGCCTGGCGTTATATCCTCTTTACAAGTGCCCGTAGCTCAGCTGGATAGAGCGTCTGACTACGGATCAGAAGGTCGGGGGTTCGAATCCTCCCGGGCACGCCTAAAGAAAACGCCTCATACGTTCTGTATGGGGCGTTTTCTTATTGATATGAAGGAAAGGATCTGATCATCTCAAGGAGGCGAGTTCAGCACTATTCCAACAAAAGTTTCGTTGGTTTATTTAGCCCCGGCGCTACCAGCCGTCCGATCAACCGGAAAAGCATCCGCCGATTCGTGCTGGATTTTTTCTGGATTAATTTGGGCGTAGACTTCCGTGGTGATCGAGCGGCGCACGAGCCAGTACGGTATGCGGTCAATCGGCACTCCGGCCAGGCGAAGCCAACTCGCAAACGTAAGGCCGGGGCGTGTGAAAATCGTAGGAGTCGGGGATGCTGCCCTCGGAGGCCGCGAGGACGCAGACGTAGCGTTTGAAGCGGTGGCTTGTAAACGAGCCCCCACCCTTGATCGGTGCCCCTTTCTTACAGTAGCGCATCTGCGCAGGCTTCCCTACCCCCGCCAGCGACTTCACCGAGGAACAGCTAAGCCTCGACGAGCTGGTGCTGAAGAACCCACCAGCGACGTTCATGATACCGGTGATGCGGAGAATGGGGTAGTAGCCTTGCATTCCGTAGGCCGGAGGCAGACACTATAGGACGAACCGGGTTGTATCCTGGCACGGTATCCGCCACCGTGATGTATATACAGGAGTTGGGCCGACAGACAGCACACAGGAACATGACTATCCTCCTTCACTACTTTAGCCCAGTCGGCCCTGGGGCCGCGCTTGCCGTCGCAGTCGAAGGAGAAGAGCCCTATGTCGAATGCTGCGGGCTTGCTGACATCGAGCAGGGAATAGAGATTACGCCAGATACAGTATTCGACTTGGCCAGCGGAAGCAAAACATTTACGGCGACGGGAATCATGCTTCTGGTTGAACGCGGCTGCCTGGAATTGACTGCGCCCGTTGGTAACTACCTGCCTCTAATCGAGAAACCCAAGGCCCGCCGCCCGATCACGATCAGAGACCTGCTGTCGCACACATCAGGCCTACCCGACTATCTCGAATTCGGGATGTACGCAGCTGTCGATCAGGTCTCTCCCGACTATGTTGCCAGTCAACTACCGGCATGGTCACGGGAGGCCCGGCCTGGGGAGACTCACACCTACTGCAACACCAACTACTTCGTGCTCTCCAAGGTCATAGAATCGGTAACGGGTCTCGGGTTTGCAGAGTTCATCCAGTCGAACCTGGTGAATCCGTTTGGCTTGCGCAGCACGTTTGTCCTCGGGGCGGTGAAAGACACGACGCGAATCGCGAACGGTTATAGAAACCCGGGCTATGGCTTGTCTCTAGTCAAGCCCTCCGATGAATTCGAGTTGGAGACCCAAGGTGATGGTGGCGTGCTCAGTTCGTTGAGTGATCTGATACGCTGGCAGTCTCTACTCTGGAACGGGGAAGTGGTTAGCAAACAATCGCTAACGCTGATGCAGACGCCAGGGCAACTGGAATCTGGGGAGCGTTTTGAGTATGGCCTCGGCCTGCAGGTTGAGCGGCGCGAAGGCGGGCAAACCTGGTGCGGGCACGGAGGAAGTTGGACGAGTACAACCATCTTGATCGGTCGATACGTGCAGGAGCGAACGTCCATTATCGTGCTCTCGAATGAGGTCATGGCACCGGTAGAACGAATCTCACAACGGGCGTTGGAATTGAGTCGTAAGTAGCCTCTTTGGCACTCTCTAGGCTAAAGCCCAGTGAGCGCCAACAGTTACCCCGGGGCAAGCTCGAAACCCTCTACCGCCGCTTAAAACAAAACTACGAAGACCAAAAAGACTTCAGCCAGGGCGGCAACTTCCACTACCGGGAAAAAGAGATGCAGCGCCTTAGCCCAGACTGTACACCAGGCCGTAAGCTGCTCCTTACCCTCTACAAGACGCTCGGCGGCTACGGCGAACGCGTCGGCCCGCCGCTTCTGGCCTTCCTACTGCTGTCAATGCTCTGCTTCTTCCTCTACTGGGGGCCTGCCGAGTCGGCCCTAGAGGCGGCCCACCATAGCCTCAAGACGGCGTTTCTCCTTCGCCCAGGCCCGCTCGACAAGATGGGGGAATGGGCCTCTATCGTGCAAACCCTACAGACCGTGTTGAGCCCGATCCTTCTCGGCCTCTTAGCCCTCTCCATACGCCAACGGGTCAAACGCTAAGGGGAGAGTTAGCCTTGCATTTTTTTGTATACTTGCCTGTTCTCCTAGACAAGGGGTTATTGGGTCCTGTTTCATAGACCCAGGTCGTGGCCCACTAGACAAAAGCGCACAGGATGATCGGTCTTCTAGTCGTATTTCTGATTTCGTGGCTCTTGCTCCGAGTAGTCATAAAGGAGCCTATCACTGTTTTGGGTATCGTTCCCAATCGGCAGCGCGTCAAGGAAGGTCTTGTTGGGTTGGTATTCATGGCCGCCATTGCCGTGATCAACTTCACCGGGCAAGCGCACTTCAAAGAGATCTCCTACCAGACGAATCCTGACTATGGCCTAGTCCAGTTGCTGGGCGGTTCTTTTTGGGTATTGAAAGCGGTACTCTTTGAGGAATTGGTATTTAGAGGGGTTATTTTATACTGGCTAATCAGGCATCTTGGCATTGTTAAAGCATGTCTACTTAGCTCAGTAGTATTTGGGGTCTATCACTGGTTTAGCTATGAGATATTTGGATCTCGTCTCGTGTTGATGGTCTATATTTTCTTGGTAACGGGAGCTGGTGGTTGGATGTTTGCCTTTGCTTTCGCAAAAACGAAATCCCTTTTTGCTCCCATAGGCCTGCATCTTGGATGGAATCTTGTTACGGCCATCGTTTTTTCCGCCGGTCCAATTGGAGACCAGTGGCTGCTCGAACAAGGAGAAGCCGTTCAATGGAATGAGTGGGTAACGCTCCTATTTTTTTCACTACAGGCGATAGTTGCACCTGGTGTAGTGACGTGGTATTTACAGAAAATCTATAACAAGTTTGAGCCTAAGGCCATAGCCTCAACGACATAGCCGGTCATGGTTGCGTCTCCGATGAGGACGCCTTCAAAGACATCTTCCGTTCCGAAATGAAAAGGGCTTGCGACCATCGAAGCCAAGCAATCCCTATGGCGAGGAGCAGATAAAGCAAGGCCACCAGGGGTGATCCTATGCCTGTGATTAGGTGAGTAAGGGTGGCCCCTATCATCTCTATCGCCAGGAGCACGCCGCCAAAAAATGCGGTTCTCGGATGGAGTACCAAGAGGCCCCCCGTTACCTCCACCACACCGGTCACATAGATGAACCAAGCCGCATACCCCCAGCCTGCAAAGCGGACAACCATGGCATCATTCGGGAAGAGTTTGAAAAAACCTCCACCGCAGAAGGAAATGGCGAGAATTAAAGCTATAATCCAAGCAGCGACGGTAAGCGGCCTTTTCATGATGAGGGTACCTTTTGGGAGGGCTTAATTTACGATTCGTAAATTAGATCGCCACAATGGCAATATCAAGCCTTACTCCTCTGAATTATTTGCTGCTTGCTTTCATTGGACGAAAGCCTAGAAATGCAAATCAACTCCGCAATGCCCTCTCTGAGTTGCCTCCGGGTCTCTTCAGTGATAGCCCAGGCTCGATCTACCCTGCTCTGAAGAAGTTAGTCAATCTAGGTCTAGTAGAGGTTGAGAACCTGGGTAAGAGTAGACGCCGTGCTCCGTATCACCTCACATCCAGTGGCCGCAACGAACTCTTCGCCTGGCTGAGGCAACCCGTTCAAATCAGTGAGATGGTAAGTATGCCAGCTATGGTCGCTTTGCGGGTTGCTTTTGCAGGAGCTTTCTCGGCTACCACACAGGATCTCCCGTTGAGGCTAGAGGAAGTGCGCCAGCATGCTTTGAAGGTATCAGAGGAGCTAAAGCGCTATGGCCTCTCTGCTGACACTGACCTTGCAAGAAGCTCGAAGATGTCTCTGGACCTCGCTGTGGAGATGCTCTCTGGCTATGCGAGGTGGGCAGCGCGTTGGCTCGAACAGGTGGGGGAATAACGGCCAAGCTCAGGCGCAATAAGCTGACGGCATAACGATTACTTACAGCAACATAGACACGCCGCCTGCCGAAGGCAAGACCTGTGGGCTTCTCGATAAGCCAGTCTGGGGCCTCATCTAGAGCATCATCTTCAGAAGGCAAGGTCTCCATTTCAAAGCCAAGCCAAGTAGGAGGGAGGCTATTCTATAGACACAAGACCTCGTTTACTCTGGCGGGCCGTGTTCGCCCTCAGCCTCATCGCCCATGCGTTCATAGTAGATCTCATCCTCGACAGGAAACATATGAAACACCACCCCATCATAGATGCCGATGTCGAGCAGCCTATCCCGGTCGGAGTACGAGAACTGGGGGCCGCCGCTGGAGGCGATAACAGCGCGAAGGCGGCGCTGCTCGGCGCGAGGAAGATCATACCACACCTCGGACAGGGTAACATCGACCAGGACCCATTTTATTCGGAACGGCGCGAAGCCTCCCGTGTCGGCCCGTTCGCTTACGCCAAGCCCGGCCTGGCCTTTTCTGGAGAGCCACCGGAGGCTCGATCTCGGCGAGACGGACAGGTTGCATACTTTGCCTGTGTGCGCCGACTCGAAAATGACCCTAATGGCGCGCTCGGGCGATGCGGGAAGCCGGACCAGGCGGGCCAGTTCGCCCGCCAAAGCGCGAGGCCCGGACGAATACTCGCGGTAGGCGATGCCCGAGAGCAGGGGGTAACGGGCGAGCACGTGCTGTTTCGCGTTGAGAATAAGGGGAAGCACCCGCCGCGTGCCTGCGCTATTTTGAACCGATAGGGCGGCATTTAATTCCGACTCGGGCCACGGCCGCTCTATGAAGTGCTGCGAGAGGCAGAGGAGAACAAACCGCGACTCGCGTAGGCCTTCGTTGATCTTCAGGGCAATACTATCGCCCCAGCCAATCTCAGCGCTGTCGAGCCAAAAAGTGACATGCTCCTGGGCCAGGGCTTCGCTAAGGGGCAAGATATACTCTTCTTTGTCTGCCCCAGCGTGAGAGATGAACAGATCTTGACGCGTTTCCATAGTACGATTCTAATAATAGTCCAACCGATCTTTCTTCCTATAGACACAACCATCCCCACAAACATAACCTCCCCTCAAAAAATATTTTCAGACCGAGGTTATATCTGAGCAGTTTTTGTGTCTATAGAAGTAACAACTCAACCAAGCCTTTCAGGCTGAGGCCCAGCGGTCGGCACCCGCTTTCGGGCCTTTACAAAAGATGGTGGGGTGAACAGGCACTCTTAACGCGATAGCGACAGGGTGCCTGTTCCATTTTGAAGACTACCCCTTTTGCAACTCTGACACCTATTTGCCTACCTTCTAGCGCGTTTAACTTCAACGGCGAGGTAGCACCATGAAAACCAAAACCCGGCTCAAAGCCGGAGGCTCGCTCCAGCCCATCCTGGACTAGTCTGCCCCTGAGCAAAGCAAGACCGAGCCCGTGCCCCGGAGGTGCGGGCTCTTCTTGTTTACTAGGCATTCCTTGCCGCTTTCGATTCTGAATTACGGAGGTATAAAAGAAAGCAGGCTACACCAGCCTGCTCCTAACGAAAACAACCTCTGAAGCCATGACCGTAAAAACGAATGTCAAAGCCGGGCCAATTATTAAGCTCGGCTCCGGATCCATCGATGCGTTTTTGCCTTAATCCCCATAGACCCATGACTGTAAAAACCAACATCAAAGCCGGGCCTACCTTTACCATTCGATTCAAGGGCGGCGTCGGCTAAGCCTCGGCAATAGAGCCCCACAAAGAAGCCCCTACGTCTCGGTGAGGTAGGGGCTTTTTCTTTGCTTAAACAATTTGAGCCCCCATGATCCGATCTGACCTGAAAGGGCCATAGTATAGATGAACGTCGCACGAAAGCGGCTTACTACGAACCCTAACCGGGAGTACATCATGAAAGCGAAAACCAACGTTAAGGCAGGCGGCTGGGCCACAAGCCCGATGGGCGCTTAAATCAGACCACCGCACCGCATCCTCATTCAACCCAATCCGAGACCACACCATGAAAACAAAGACCCGCGTGAAAGCCGGTGGCATCGTTGGAGGCCCCATCACCTAAGCTCTTGCTTGCAGCTAAACCAAAGAGCCCCTGCCTCATCGAGACGTAGGGGCTTCTTTGTAGCCTCTTGATTGTCATGTACTAGAAGGGGATACTCTGTTCATATATTATCTTGGCGCGTGCTGACATCCGAACATATCCTCGGAGGACGACGATGAAAACCCGGATTATTTTGTTGTGCCTGGGCCTGCTCTTGGTGTCATGTGGTGACGAGGACGACGCAACCACGGATTCTTTAAGTCCAAACTCCAACTTGGAGGGAGCATTCAACGGCACCTACGAAGACATTCCTGTCGCTGATAACGATCTGTACGCCTTACAACAGTTGCTCAATGACAAGTGGACCTATTTCCTGATCGAAATGGACAAATACAATCAAGTCCGCGACAGCGGCACCAACGACGAGATGGTCAAGAAGATGGAGTGGACGTGGGCCGATGAGTTCGAGTTCAACGCCTATAATCCTGACGGAAGCCAATGGGGGAACACACAGGGGACCTACACCCCTCGCTCTTGGCTCGAAGCACAGGACGTCGACTCGTGGAACCTCCTTCACCCCGAGAGCACCCTGCTCGTACCCAACTACTACCATGTCATCACGGTCCTCGAACCTGGAAAGCGTGTGCTGCTTGAGGGGTACCATGAACACCTCTTTGTAGGAGCAGAACTGCGCTTGCTTGTCGGTGACTCGCGCCAGATGGCTTTCGATGAAATCATCTACGAGAAGCGAGACGATGGCACTTGGCGGATCGTCAAATATCAGGAGACCGTATGGGGAGCTTCCGAGATGGCTCCGCCGCCTTGGCTTCCTGTTCCGTAGAACATCGCTTGGGCTCGCTCGCCTTGACCCGCCCTGCTTTAAAGAGCCCCTACCTCACCGTAGGGGCTTTTATTTTCGGCTGAACATATGACACATCTTGCAAGCCCCTGATTGCTGCTTATGCAGACTCCCCAGGCGGTTTGGATTCCTCCTGATGTAAGGCACCGCCCGACCGGGTGTTCTTCTCTATGTCGAGCACCACGTTTATCAACTCTGAACCCCCGTAGAAGAGGACGAACGCTCCTACGACTTGGATCAATCCATAAGTACTCCACCACCACTCCGAACCGCCCTTCAAGTACTGATAGAAGCTCCCAACGGAATAGACAACCCCGAGCAAAACAACCACAAACGAGAGCAGACGCATCGCTAGGGCAATGTTGCTCAGGCCCGGATACTTCTCCGACGGCGGTCTCCCTCTGAGCTTCGAGAATAAGCTCTCGAAAAGCTTGTTTTGCTCAAGGGGTTCTTGCTCAGAGCGAATTAGAGCTTGCTCCTGCTTCAGGTGGAGCAGGCCCCCTCTTGTTTCGGCTTCAATTTCAGCGATGCTGATGGCCTCTGGGGTATACTGCTCGGCTTGCTGCTCAAGCAGGTCGATGAGTTGCCTATCGGGTAGCGCACGGATACGCTCGAAGAGGGTGTTCCACTCATCCGGCATGGTAGTTTGGTCTAGGTTATTCGGATATGTCGTCGTGCGATTCTACAACGGGATGACTGACGGGCTGCGGTAATCTACTAGTCGAGTTTTTTTCCCTTAATCACATCGCGGCTCCGTTCTTTTCTCAGACTTGAGGGCAATTTAAAGTGGAGCACCGGCACCTCAGTGCGTTCAAGGAATCGCTTCCTGTGGACAATGCCAAACTCCAACTGATACGTTCGTCCTCTAAGCTCGATATAGGAACCGGCTCCAACAGGCTGACCATTTAGCGTGAATAGCGTATAGGGTGCCGACTGTGCTGAACTTGCCGGAAGAAATCCGAGCTTAAGATCATCCGCGAAACTTACAAAAAGCACGTTCTCTGACGAGGCGTCTTCCAACACGCCAGGCGTATTAGAAATCAGATCGATGGTGCTTTCGCGCTGGGTAAGG
>WUAR02023571.1:0-10335 GCA_015164055.2 Chrysaora achlyos
ATTTCAGTGGTCCCCCTGTGCTCAGCACAGAAACCCATACCTTGCGAAGATAGCAAGCGTATGTGCCAATCAATCAACCAACAGGCCAAATAATACAAAACCAAGAACTAGAATCTTTTACGTTTAGGTATTCTAGGCCACTCCTAAAATTTCCTTAACTGGAAAATCAAGAGAGAGAAGAAGGGAAAATGAACGGTCTATGAGCTATATATATTAGAGATTTAACAAGGAAAATATCGAATTCTTTAACTTACCCCTTTCTTCATTTTTCAGTAATGGCAGTAACATGAATATCTGTCTCGATTTACGCAGCAGGGATATAACATTGAACAGAAAAGGTATCTCGACAACAGACGAGGTTGAAAACCAATCAGAAGAAGGCTGGACAGCTGCCGCAGGGGACGATGGGACTGACACCAGTAGGCTATCATTGCACATGCTTTCCAGATGAGCATATGTAACTAGATCTTTCACAGTGTCGAAATCGGAACCGAAGATCTACGGGAAAACAAAGATTCAGTTTGAATGACCATAACGTAAAATTTAGCTGTTCAACACGTTTTTCTCATGTAAGGGAGCGAGTTTTGTGCGTTATGCTTTCTTTTTGGCTTACATTTATCTGCAATTGCGAAGTATCGAAAATAATTCAGGACTTAGCCAGGACCAACGTCCTTCTCCTTGTAAAGTAATAACAACTTAATCAAAAATGCGCAACACTGAAGGGTGCGATTTTCATGCGTTATTCCTTCTTTTTGGACAACATTTTTAGGAACAGAGAATTTGTGCTCACTAAATAAATCATCGATCGTCTTTCGTATGTTTCCAACAACTTCTAGTTTTAACGTGCAGAGAACACGGAGCCAGAGAAAGACGTTGATGTGTTGACTATCATTTTTCTAACTAAATAACTAAGGTTACATACATGCTTAAATAACGAAATGAAAAGCTATAATTAGTAAATGCAAATAAATGTTGACAAATGAAAGGAAAAGGCAAGGCTGATGCGTGGAGAAAGAACAATGACAAAGGGAATGACCTGTCGTAATGTGCGCAGTGGATTGCAGTGAATGACGTAAGATATGAACTGACGAGAAAAACGTTTGAATGAATGGAAGGAAGAAACTAGGGTGAGAGAGAGAAAAGAAGGACTAAATTTACAATATTTAATTCACTACACATTTATCTCAGATTTGCTAAGTACCGAAAATAATTCAGGACCTCGCCAGGACCAACGTTCTTCTCCATGCTCAGTAATAACAACTAAGAACAAAAATGCAAAATTCAAAAGCAAAACCAACCTTTTTAGGAATTTCATTATAAGCTAGCCCATCTATGAACTGCAGCTTGGCCTGATTCACATGTACAGTTCCAGACTGAGGCTCGATCCAGATTTCAGTGGCAATCTGGAGTTCTCCTTTGTTTTCTTTGTACGGGTCTCCATCGATTGATTCCTCGTTAAAGCCATCTTTCATTGGAACACAGCGGTGTGGGGGGAATAAGACAAATTGAAGAACGCAGACATCTTCAGACAGATCGCTATTATAGCAAGAACGCTGCAAGGTATCAAGAATAGTTTAGAAAGTTTAGAAATTTTAAAGTTTATAAGTTTATTAATTTTAAAAATTATAAGTTTATAAGTTTAAAAGTTTTTAAGTTTAATTTCTTATAAAAAACAATCAAATGGTTTACCGTGTTTGAACTCTGTAGTTTAAACGTTAATTCTATTCTTAAAATTTTGACTTTACAAAATTTATAAACTTTATGAAATCCACCCTCCTAAGTTCAACAAACACTCAAAATATAACTGTCTCGGTTTTTGCCATTTGCTTTCGCTATGGCAGCCACATTAATTTGACTCAATTCAAACAAATGAAAGAGATGGCTGACTCGTACTGTTTACTGGTTTCTTGTTTGTCGAGCGTTTGAAATAAGCTTCAGCGTTGGATTGTTGCTAGAAAGCAGAAACTAACTGCGAACGTAAAATGCTGATTATCAACTCCAGCATAGTTAATAATTTTGTGTTCAAAATAAAGGGCATTAGGCTTCCATGTCTTTACTTATAATTTACCTTGATGGGGACCTCCTTGGCCATAGTTATTATTCCATTAGCACTGCTGCAGAAATGAAAGCCTTCTAGGAGGCGACGCCTAAAAGAAAAATTAGAATCATATTCAAATATCTTTGGTATTCTGCTTTTGCCAACATAAGAAAATATTGTATTTCATTCAGCAATTAGTTTGTTTACATTTTTGATATATTCAGTCAATGTGCAGCATTTATGAAAACGTGATAAAACCCATGTAGCTTCATTGGCTGATGTCAAAATGTAAACAAACTCACAGCTCGGTCAAATAAAAAAAATGTCTATGTTGCTTTGGCCTCAATTATACAAAATTATTCATTGATCATTTCTCATCTTTTCTCCAATGCAATTCCAGGAAAAGGCCTAACTACTTTGAATATGAATATTGAGGTGTTCTAGAACTTGGCAAGCAGTGTAGGATTTGTACTTATTTTGTACTAGCAGCTTTGATTTCAATACTTCTAACAGATATTGTAAGTATTCCAGATTGAGTATCTCTTGAAAAGATTTTTGAATGGCTGGGGGCCGAATTTCGAATAGAACATAAAATGAAATAAAGTCCTCGAATAAAGAACGAAATCCTTATCCTAATGATGAAAAATAGCTACAATCAGTTGCAAAATTGTTGAGCCATTAACCAAAAATCTTGTCTTTGGCCCCCCTTTCCCCTGTGCCAATGCTGATTTGCAGAATATGTTGTTTTACCGTTGACGTGGTGCGAATTTTAACTTATTAAACTGAGAACAACATGGAGGTGGAGTGTGGGCTTTGGGGTGCAAGGTGGGGAAAACCACTTATTCAGAGGTAGCTCACCAATATTGCAAATGATTGTAGCTGTGTTAAGATGAGAGATAATTCCCAGTCAGTATCAAGGCTAAAATGTCCTTTGCACTAGTAAGGTATAAAGACTAATGTATGTCTACGTAATATAAAATAAAAACATACTTTGTCAAAGCATACAGGACGCCAGACACAGCAGAATTGGACAGAGATTTGCCGTTGCAGCTCATCTTCCAAACCCATCGTTGGTTGTACATGTAGCAAGAAAGGGCGCCAAGAATTGCATTGCTTCTAGCTGGGGTGCCTCCAGTAAGTGTTGCTACTGGAGTAAGCCGATTGCTTGACTGCGTTGTATCCAGGATTCCTGATTCGCCTTCACCCGGTCGTGCCTCAGAAAATCTCAACTCGTCAGGAACACTGTCGTACCTAGATGAAAGCAATAAATGCAACGTCAGGAATAACGACAATAAATTTAGTGCCAATTTGGTTAACTTAGGAAATGAATGTTTTCATATTTTGATAAACCAAATGAATGGCTCTTATATTTACTGATGGTTAACGCTTTTAGCTCTATTCTTTTACATATAAGCAAAACTCATTAGAAACAGTTGATGCAACTTGTAGCCCTGATTCGTTATATTTGTACAAACAGCGTAAAAAACAGGTGGCCAAAAGAGAATTGAAATTCTTGCACGTTTACTTGCAGATTTATGTTGATATGGATCGCAGGTTATACTACAAAGTTCGCCGTTTCGGGACAATTGTTCACAGAATACTTACTGCGATTTACAGCTTTGAGTTTAAAACTGGAGAACAAAGGTCACTCTGTTCACTGTTCACAGGCCAAATTTCATAGGCCAGGTTCAAAGGCTATCGTCCACGGTTCAATATGACAGAATATAGACCAACGCAAAGTTCACTTACTTTATAAGAATCCTTTCCAATGGCTTTGCAAGGAAAAGAACACAATGTTTTTCTTTAGTGGTGAGAATGACAGACTTTGGTGGAGAGTCGGCCAGAGTGTGCTCAGGAGAGAACAACGGCTTTTTTAACGGTGCTTTCATTGCACGAAGAGAATTCTTTAACTCGGATACAATCTAAAGATATAGTGAGATTCAATATGAATTGCAATTCCAGGAACATATTCAAAATTCTACCGGAAAGATTCCAGCAATTAACTGTCGGAAAATTAACAGTGGGCTTGTAAAGCTTGGTTTCCACTATGAGTTAACATGAGTTAATTCGGTGAAAATTGCCATGCTGTGATGGGTTAAAAAAATTTTTAAATCTTTTTATAGTTAGTTCAGGCTATCCCGTGCTATCTCATGTAATATCAGTGTAATTCGAAAATAACCCATGAGGTAATATTCATATTAATCAGAATTAACTTATGTTAACTCATAGTGGAAACCAAGCTTAATGGAACAGAACCAATGAATCATGGAACAGAACCAGGGGGCATACTGACGTGCAGCTCCAAAAGACCTTTAAAATGTCTTTTTAGTGAGAAGTATACATGTTTATCCCAACCTCTTACTGTACGAAATAATTTATTGCGTTGGCTTGGACATTTAGCACGCATGACTCCTGACTGTCTACGTCACCAAGCCAAGAAATCTCATATTCAGGCGGCATGGATATGCTAGTGAAATGCTCCCAACAAAACTTGGTTCAAAATTTGAATGAAAGATTTTTATTTGAATTGAAAAAATTTCTACAAAAGCATCGTATTTGCATCAGCTGAAGTTCATCAAAGGATTCTATATCTGCACGACGAGGTGTTAGGTGAGGACGGAATTCTACACCAAAATTACTGCAATGCAATTTCACAATCACATACAAATCATTAAATTATCTATTTGCTTCTGCGTAAGTGATGGATACTTACTCTGTGCCTTTCAGTTCCAGCTGTACCGCCAAGGAAAGCTAGTCTGATCACAACACAGAGACCCTTGAATACAAGTCTCAGCAGGCAAAAAGAATACGGCGTTTTCTGGGTACTCCTAGAAGCAATTAAAAATCACTTAATGCATTTTTCAGTAAAAAACAATCTACCACAATATTCGGCATATGTTAAAGAGCAGCAAATGTATTTATTTATAAAATTAACCAAGATACTATAGAACATTGAAGACCAACAAATGAAAAACTTATAATTTTTAGCACAGTCAGACCTTTAAAACTCGGTCCTCATCAGAGTATGACTGTTTAACTTTCTACATTTTGCAAGCTGCAAAACGATAAGTTGTAGCTACTATTATCATTAATCGTGCTCAAAATATGGCTGTTTTTGCCTCACATTTGCCTGTGCTCTTTATATCTGTTTTCCACATAGGAGTAAAATATGCTATCAACAGATATGGCAAATATAGAGTTAGAACATAAACCTTAACATTGATTAGCAAGTGAAAAACATTTCCCCGAAGTTGCATTCATTTTTCTTGGTCTATTCATTTCCTAAATATTAGATATTAACGAAATTAGCATACAAAATTATAAATATAAAATCAGCATAAGTTTACCTTCCAAGAAATCGAATATATGAGTGATTTTCAAGAAGCACAAACGAGCTCCAGTCCCTCAACATCCTGTTCAGAGTGTTCAGTGCAGTCCTGCAGTGAACTGATTGGTAATGACCATTCGATGAAAGCAGGAACAAATGCTTTGATATGGGCCTATAATGGAGAAGATTTTCATTGAAAACAATGATTACAGCGCAGTTAAAATCAAGTTTGAAGCAATCAAGGGATAAACATTAATGATGGGGCGGAAGTTTGTAATTAATTCAATGTAAGCTCTTCGTGGGTGATTTAGCTGAACAAGTGAGATCTCATTCAGCTGCGAGAGGGTGGAATATTTTGCAATTTACACTATTTATTTTGCCATGATGGCCAATCTGTGACAATTTGTTACAACTTCCACATCATTAACTTGACAAAAAAGAGATATCTAGAGGGTTAGAATCCCCATTCTTCCTACCTGTCATTTTCTAGCAATATGCTCACACGATGACAATGAAACCACTTTTGCCTAAAAAGTGAGTGGAGATGGTTAAAATTTAGGTATAAATTTTAACCCAGTGACTCTGGATGACACTAAAGAGCCCTGAACATTGAGCTAAGAGGGAATAATGTAGAATCTGTTGTTAATTTTTCGTGCACTAGATGAAATTAATACAAAAGTATAGATGAAATAAATACTAAAATTTTCCCTTAGCTACAACGACTTCTCTTACTTGACCTATCCTTTTCGAAATGCTGAAACAAAACGAACCAAATACACTCTGTATTAGACATGATAGTCACCACTTATCATGACAAGCCTTTGATATTTTGTAGGGCAACGTTTCGGGGGAGATCCGTCTCCCATCATCGGGCAATGAGAAATATGGATTCTTTATTATTTATTGCAAAGGTCGGATCGAAAGGTGTGAAGGTTCCCAACAAAATATCAAAGGCTTGTCATGATAAGTGGTGACTATCATGTCTAATACAGTGTCAGAAACAGCCTTGATAAGTCCGAATATATTTACTCTGTTCAAATACATTCTCTTTTCATGCAAACATAGGATCTAGCATAAGGCTTTAAAAAAGCTTATTTTTATGACTTTTATTGGCTTACCAGGTTTTAGTATCCAAGTGAAGAATTGGCTTCCAGAATTCTGCAAATTGTGCTTCTTGCGATTTCGCTGACTTTCTGTAAAAAAAATGAAATTATTTTGAAGCAAAGGAACAATTCCATGAAGATATTTTATGAGTTTTTGTTAAACTGCAGAACAGGATACATCGGGTGTATATAATGATGAAATGAAACTTTTACAAGTACTTTTGTAAGTTCGGGTAAAAATTAATTTCCCATATGGAAGAGTGGATGCTAAAGAAGCTATTGTTGTGCCTAATCTCTTTTCTCTGCCTTGACCAAGTAATTAAATGCAAAAGGTGAAAATATTTTACAGATTGTGAGGAACGTTGCTTTTCGAAGTTCTTTTAAACAATCAAATTTTGTAAAATGTCTAAAGTTGAATCGATTTAGTAAATAAAAGCAACATACTTAGATCTTCCATGCTGCATTGAAAGTACCTGAAACGAGGAAGAATGAGTTTTGAAACAACAGACTAGCTCATAAGACCAATGAACATGCATTAAGTGAATATATTGGACCAACAATAATTAGCGTAGGTCAGTAAAGAACAGGCCATTAAAATTAACTTGACATGAAATTTGCATTTTCGTTGCTTCATTTAAGCACAAAATTTTCCATTTTATGCTTTTAGAAAGAAGGAGACAGGACAAGCAAGGAACCACGTTCTTTATCTCTATTTTTGCGATCCCTTCTTAAATCAATGTAACTCACAAAACAACCTTTTAGTGAAGGAAAACATAGATATACGATCTAAAGAATATCTAAATCACATATAGGCTTTACAGCGACCTACTGGTGTTTTAGAGTTTTGAGGCAAATGAAACAATGGAACTCCATCCTTGGCACTGTCTGGTATCGTTGTATAAGCTGGATTTATGGAGAACAACTGCAGGCGAACTAGCAGCTCATCAGTGCTTTGGAGACTGCAGAAAAATTAAAGTGATATCAGCTTAATTAACGTTACATAAGTAGAAATGAAGACAATCAAAATTGCTGCTGCGAGACCAATGCGGAGAAGATTTGCGTGGAGCAGCTTTATAATCTGTCCAGTTTTAATACCAACACAGCTACTGGAAATGAGATACGAATGATGTTTACATTGACCTTAAAGGGCCCGCCCTGTGCAACGTCACCCCTCTGCGAGCGAGCTCAATTTTTCTTGGGTTCATGTGATCTTTAGTTTCTGATCATCACAGACTAAGATGGCTACATCTAATAGCCAGAATTTGACAAATGGGCCTAATATTCTAAGATTAAAAAAGATCCGGATATTGGTCTTAATTTCAAGGAGACCAGCAAAGGTCTTGAAAATTACTCTAGTTTCAAGGAAACTTTCTTTCTTGTTGCTTTTAGTGAGAAACCTGGCTGATTTAGTCTTGCAGAATTTCGATTTATCTATCCTGAATAGAAAAGTCCTCAAATTGACTCCTTCATTTGGCGATTTCGTCCACGGTAACCCGCTCATGCAAGCAGCCACATGGCACAATATTACGCTGCACAGGGGAACGTTAAGTATTCTTGAGTTAGATGGATTAAGAACTCAAACTACTCACTGGGCATTCGGCTGGTGAAAGATGGGTTTGTGTCAGATTTAATCACTCGATGTTCTACATAAGTCGCAGGTGCTCATAAGACGACTTCTAATCATATATGAACAAGAATTGGAGAAATATTTCTAGCCTCTGGAACATAACACATACAACAAATCATAGCACAAATAGCATAGCATAGCACCAGCAACGCTTACGCACATCATGAAGACAAAAAAACTAGGCCTACCTCTTCATGGTCTGCTCAAACTTGTAGACAACAGTTTTCCTGAAAACAAAGCGTAATCCATAGTCAGCATTTGCTTAAGAAGGGGTATCAATGAGGGAAAATATATCTGAATGCATGGCAGGTTATATAAAAGAAGAGTGGTATGACCGGAATGAGTAGCAGAGAAGGGACATGATTTGAAAATGAAATAATCAGTGTTTTATGTTAAAAAATCTTACATTAAGATGTTATGGAAGAAATTAATTAGCAAACACGCAAAAGGAATGATCTTAGATTATGCTGTTGAATAGTATTGATACCATGAATTTCTTTCAATGAAACCTTTGTTACAGGTTGCACCCAATAGTCAATAGATGACCGCGAATATATTACAGCTGTTGTGAGCTTGTGTGAGTGTATCATTTCTGTGCATGTATCTCGATGCATTGTCAATTTGTCTTGAATATAGAACGGTACAATGTTGGGTTAGAGGTCAGTCGATAACGTGATGTGTTTCATCTCAACTTTAGCAGTAGGTAATGAAATTTATGTTATGTTTTTTTAACAAATAACAAATAACAAATAACAAATAAAAATAAATTGAGTCAGGGTTCAGACCTGGATTAAAATCCTGCGATGGTTCTGGACAAATTAAATTGCATACCAATTTGCAAAGCAGGGTTTCTATAAGTGCCTTTTATTTTATTATCGTCCCTAGCCGCAAGCATCCTCCTGGATCAAACAAGCGTCTATTGGTATAGTGGATTTTACTTGCTCTGTTATTTATTTAATTGCTAACGTTTCAGTGGAAATACAACAATAAACAAGCTGGAAAAACTCACCGATAAGCGCTAGTGAATTTCTGTTTTGATGTAATATCGACCAAAAAATCGTACGAACCACCAATGAAGACATCAACATGTGTTGTACGGCTACAGCAAAAAACTCATTTCATATTTTAAAGCAATACCAACAGAATATACTACAGACAATAGAATATCAGAGACCTGTTAGTTTTGAGATGAGGTTACGTATTAAGACAGTTGTATAAATGAACAGAGCTTCTGCACCAAAAAGGATAAGTGACAAATGTTCTATACGTTTTAAAGCTAGACTTTGTCTGTTTGCCAGGCCAGACAGTTCTTTGGAAAAGAATCTTTGAAATGACCAAACATTTAATGACCGAGCATGAAATGACCAACTATTCGAATAGTAAGGTGTAAGAAAGCAACTTGTTAAGCAACAGTTAAGAAAGGTTTTATGCTATAATAGCATTCATCAACTTACTTGATCTGTTCTAAAGGCCAAGCCTGCAAAGAGAAACATTTCACATTTGTTGAGGTAATTCGTGCCAATCAGTTTGAGATAGAAGTATTAGATAGGGATTTCAGCCTTGTAGCAAACAAGCAGTCTCAACAGATAGATTATGCAGTTATTATGCAGTAATATCAATTATGCAGTAAATTGTCTGATAGGCATAACAAAGCCAAACAATAGATCTAGAAGGATCTTCAATCCAATAATAGCCCACATAATGTTAGAATTGCTGATTTGTCAGACAGTACACTTCCAACAACCTCAAAATATACTACTGCAGCTATATCTCATTAAGGTTGAATTTTGAAGGGTTGGTATGGTAGCCGCTTAGACAATGGCAATTACGATCGCTCAGCTAATCTTAAATCGACTTGAACTTCCCAGAAGCAAGCTTATAGTACGAAATTATGCAGGAAAATGTCTGATTAGCATTGGCAATAGAAGCTCCAACAGCAGATCTAAAAGGTTCTATCGTCAGAAATAGCCCACTTTATTGCTACATTGAATGCTTTGCCAAGGACAAAAAGCAGGCTTGTAAAAGGATCAAAATATATTGCAAAGTATCCATATCTCATTTAAGTTGAATTGTTCAAAAGTTTGGCATCAACTTCAGTTTAGCAAACAGGCAATTTAAACGCGTAACGTACGGCCTTTGCAATGTACTCAATCAAAACGTGCTCCTTCCAAGGCAGAGTTAAGGTGACTTCAAGCTGTGTACCATCTGCAAGGTAATAAAATCATGCAAACGCATTTGG
>WUAR02023682.1:0-10334 GCA_015164055.2 Chrysaora achlyos
CCTAAATATTCACAATAACAAATATACCCTTACCTCAAACTTGGCTGAGAAATCGATTGGCAAAAAACAATCTCGACGCTAACGGGAAAAGGACATTGGAAAGGAAGCAACGAGAATCGAATATCAATCTGACGTCAGAACAATCGATTAGTCACGGTGTGGGAACGAGGCCCGTGAAGTTCTGTTTTGATATTCAGAGAGAACGAGTTTCTGTCCTTGTAGTCAAATGTAGCGATAGAAAGATTGCGATAATAGTGATTGAGGGACAGCAAATTATTTTCACAGGTGATGGGGCACATGGCAGTGTAAGTTGATATTGTTGAGATATTGTTTTGTTTATTGTATGATTCATTTGATGTTAGTTAGTTCTGTTTATCTATCTATCTACTTGTGTATCTATCCATCTATCCATCCATCTATCTATCTATCTGTCTATTTATCTGTCTGTCTATCTATCTATCTATCTATCTATCTATCTATCTATCTATCTATCTATCTATCTATCTATCTATTGTATTGTGTTGTATAATTTATTTGATGTTAGTATTAACAATAGTGATATACACTAATTCAAACTTACATAAAGCAACTTCAAAGATTGCATGAGACAAATTATTTGCAACAGAAAGAACATGCGCATTTATTAGAGAGAAACCAAATTTTGATAAAATTTTTGAATTGCTTGGTATTTTGGGCTGTTTTGATTTCATCTGGAAGTGAATTCCAGATTTTTGTCCCTTGAAAACTTTAAGATCTGATACCATAATTAGTTGGTCTAACTTTGGAATTCCGAGAGGGTTTTTTATTCGGAGATTATGACTTATTGCTTTTGGTAAAAAATGGTCTTTTATGAAGATTTATAGAGTCTCTTTATAGAGTTACCATTTTTATGTTTAAAAACATTGGTAGTCTAAAAAAACACTTATGGAGGCCTTAGGTTGTGAACATTTGACAAATTTTTGATTTTTTGATTTTTGATTTTTTCCAGCTGTATCATGAGGCTGTTTTGGCTTGCCCTTTCAGTCCTAATCATTGAGTTGAATTGTCAGACAGCTTCGCCAGTTCACCGCGAGAGTTCAAGAACCGTCAACTTCCACGGCGCGCCAATTGACAGCACTGCGACAGAATTTACGCCGGCGAAAACCTTCATCATCAAGTCAGACTTTAAGGTAGCGTTACCTTAATTCTCTTCAAGTCTCCCCTTTTTCCTTTTTGATATGCTCTCATCTTTCCCTGTTCTCCCTACTGTTATGTTTCCATCTCACTGTTCTTCCTACTGTATTCTTGTCATGTTCCTGTTCTTCTTACTGATATGCTCTCACTTCTCTGTTCTCCCTTCTGATATGCTCTCACCTCTCTGTTCTCCCTTCTGATATGCTCTCATCTCTCTGTTCTACC
This sequence comes from Chrysaora achlyos, assembly GCA_015164055.2. Classification (NCBI taxonomy): domain Eukaryota; kingdom Metazoa; phylum Cnidaria; class Scyphozoa; order Semaeostomeae; family Pelagiidae; genus Chrysaora; species Chrysaora achlyos. Next base: position 1,399 of record WUAR02023682.1, read on the forward strand.
TACTAATATGCTCTCATCTTCCTGCTCCCCCAACTTTTATACTCTTATCTTCCTGTTCTCCTAACCAATATGCTCTCATCTCTCTGTTCTCCCTTCTGATATGCTCTCATCTCTCTGTTCTCCCTTCTGATATGCTCTCATCTCTCTGTTCTCCCTTCTGATATGCTCTCATCTCTCTGTTTTCCCTTCTGATATGCTCTCATCTCTCTGTTCTCCCTTCTGATATGCTCTCATCTCTCTGTTCTCCCTTCTGATATGCTCTCACCTCTCTGTTCTCCCTTCTGGTATGCTCTCATCTCCCTGTTTTCCTTTTTGATATGCTCTCATCTTTCCCTGTTCTCCTTCTGATGTGCTCTCATCTCCATGTTCTCCCTTCTGATATGCTCTCATTTCCCTGTTCTCTTCACTGATATGCTCTCATCTCCCTGCTCTCTCTAGTTATATCCTCTCACCTCCTTGTTCTCCCTACCGACATTCTCTTAACTCCCTGCTTTCCATATTGATATCCCCTCATCTCCCTGTTCTCCCTAATGATATGCTCTCACCTCCTCATTGTACCTACTGACATCCTCTAAGCTCCCAGCTCCCAACTGGCATGCTCTCATATCCCTGCTCTCCTAACTGGCATGCTCTCATCTCCCTGTTCTCCCTACTGATTGTGCAATTCTTTGGCAGGGAAGTGTGAAGTTCGTGGTAAATAACAGACTCAGTATCGGTGATATGAAAATAAAGGTGAAATTAAGTGATTGGACCGGTGCGAATTTGTCAGTATTCAATGTGAAGTATACCAGAGTCGGAAAGGACCGGAAAACCATATTGTTGGCAGTGGTGAGTTTCTCTTTATTTCAATGCGGAATTCTAGAAATTAGCCGGGTGTGCCAGTAAAATAAAAGATTCTGAAGTTATTTGATCTCTTCACCTAGCACGAGCCTTTGGAGCTGGAATCTTCCTTGGCATTCAACAATAACAGCCTAACCTTCATCATTGCTACAGGATCAACGTGCCTGTCAATCATACTTCTTTCAATATTGACATCTTCCGGAGTTTATTTCTACCGAAAGTACAAGAGGCATAAAGTCAAGCACTATTATTGCCTCGATGAAGATGACAGCTCTGTAGTTTACGATTCTATTGATGGTTCAAGTGAATCTAAAACTTCACATTTTGCATCGGATGTCACAGATAATGAAGAAGATTGTAAGTCTGAAGAAGAAGACGAAGAAGAAGATGGGAATAGTGATATTGAAGATGATGATAGTAGTTCTAAGGAAGATGATGATGATTGCGAAGAAGGCGAGGAAAAAGATCATGATTACGATGAAGAAGATAATGATGGCTCTAAAAAAGATGACGATAACTTCAAGGAAGACGATCCCAATGGTGAAGAAGAAGATGGCCATTCTAAAGAAGGAAATGGTTCTAAAACGGATGAAGATAACTTCAAAGAAAGTGATCCAAATTCAAAGAAAGAGGACAGTAATTGCGAAGAAGATCATCGCAATTATACAAAAGATGATGAATCTAAGGATAATTGCGAAGAAGAAGATAATGACCTTGAAGACCATGCAAGAAATTGTTGGCAGAAGCAAGACGGCAATGTTAGAGAAGATTATGATATCTTTGAAAAGAATCATGATCGTTGCAAAGAAGATGATTGTCAAAAGAACTGCATTTTTGATGAAGATCATGGTGGCGAGGGAATAAAAACTGGCGAAGATCTCAGCAATTTTAAGAAAGGTGGAATTGGAGAAAGTGGTGATATTTTTGAACATGAAGAATATTGTTGCAAAGAAGATGATTATGTTGATAAGTATGCAAGACTGATAAGAGTGGTTGATGATTGTGAAGAAAGCAATGATCCTAAAGAGAATATTGTTTACACTAAGAAGGAATATGATAATCCTGAAGAAGATGTTTATCGTAAAGGCAGTGGAGAATTTCGAAAGAAGATTTCTTTGGAAGATCATGGAAATCGTGAAGAACATATTGGTAATTTCGCAGTAAACGTTAACTCAGCAAGAGAGCATAGTGGCAAAAATGTTCATAATTCTAAAGAAATGCATTGTGAGAAGATGAACTACGATTCAATAGGATATCATGAAGGTAAAAGAAATGAGTACAAATCTGGAAGAGTTGTTGTCGATTTTAAAGAAGATATGAGTTGTGGAAAGAAAGGTGAATCTGACTATCACAGCAGCGGTAGCAAAAATGATTTGCATGAGCCAAAGTACTGCCATGAAGGAGGAAATTTGCAAGAAGAAGATGTATGTAAAGGAGAGGATCGTGTTTTGGAAGATGATAAAGGATCTGCTTGTAGCACGGTAACAGTTTTGTCTGATGATGGAAGAAGTGGTGCCAAGGAAGATTACATGAATCGTGAAGAAGCGGATATCGGTGATGATTCGGAAGTTGCCGAGAACCAAAGTGTGGCCACTTTTTGCCTTGGTTCAGAAAGCAAGTACCAAGAATCACGTCATTCTTCTGAAGAGTCTCTTAAACAAGAATTGGAAGAAGAAGAGACAGTAGCACCAACACAAAGTGAAGGCTGTACAACTGCATCACAGCAAGAAGATCTTCCAACAAAATCTGCAAGCCCATTTGATGTAGCCACTCTTAGCCTTGGTTCAGAGACCAAGCACCACGAATCACGTACTGGTCACTCTCCTGAAGAGTCTCTTAAACAAGAAGGCGAAAAAGAAGAAGAGACAGTAACGTCAACACAAAGTAAAGACTGTACGACTGCATCACAGCAAGAAAATCTTCTAACAAAATCTGCAAGGCCGTCTGATGTGGCCACTCTTTGCTTTGGATCAGAGAGCAAATGTCAAGAATTAACAGCGTCTCACTCTTCTACAGAGTCTCTTGAACAAGAAATAGAAGATGAAGAAGAAGAGACAGTGACACCAACACCCAGTGAAGACTGCACAACTGCATCACAGCGAGAACATCTTCCAACAAAATCTGCAAGGTCGTCCGAAGTTTCGAGAGTGCGGAATTTACGACACAAAGATTCCCTTGTGAATGTCAGTGTGGAACGTCTCGACGTGTCCGAAACCAAGACTATAAAGCACTCAGATAGCATGATCGCCACTGAAGACATCCGCACAGCCAACATCGTATCCGGCAATCATTCCAGTACGACACTATGCGGCCAAGCATTGAGTGATGACTCTACAGAAGAATCTGAGAATCACTGTCCGGTCAAGTCAACCATCAATGAATCAATCCGGATCCAAAAAGAAGTTGGAAGAACCGCTTCAGGCAGCAGCACTGAAACCAAGCCAGGTACGACTATTCATGCTTCTAAACTTTTTATTATATTTTATACTATACTTTATACTATACTTTAAACTATACTTCAAACTGTACTTTCTAAACTTCATACTAAACTTTATAGTATACTTTAAAATATACTTTAAACCGTACTTTCTAAACTCTTTACTAAATTTTATACTATACTTTAAAAATATACTTTCTAAACTTTATACTAAACTATGTACTTTATACTGTACTTTAAACTATACTTTCGTCTATACTTCATACTATATATCCCAAATTCAATAATTTCGGAGTTAATATTGCCATTTCTCAGGTTAATATTCCCATTTTTCAAGTTAATATTCCCCTTTCTAAGGTAAATTTTCCGATTTCTCAGGTTAATATTCCCATTTTTCAGGTCAATATTCCTACGTTTCAAGTTAATATTCCCATTTTATACGTTAATATTCCCATTTTTTATGTTAATATTCCCATTTTCAGGTCAATATTCCCACTTCAGGTTAATTCTCTCATTTTTCAGGTTAATATTCCCATTTCTAAGGTAAATATTCCCATTTCTCAGGCTAATGTTCCCATTTTTCAGGTTAATATTCCCATTTTCCAGCTCAATTATTTGTATAAAGGTTTGGATCAAATGACTCTCTTTTCTCGCGTATTAATGGTAACGCAAAATCAATCGGTTTCATTCAGCTCCGTTTTCGTACGAAAATGGAGTCCTTGGAACAGGGCCTTAATCTTCTTACGGAGAGTTTGGTAGAATTGTGGGCCTCTAAAGCGTATATTTTTCTCAGGTTAGAGATCCTAGCATTATGGCAGGAAATTTCTTGTAATTCTTTTCCTATCATCTCTTCTCCTCAGATAGCGACTCATCGAGGAACACAAGACCTTCCAATGGCAAGCGATCCAGTTTCCCTGCAAACCGTTTTCTTTTCCTGGCCTGCTGTGTAACCATCCTTACAGCTCCTGCCTCTGCTTCGCTTAACTACAACTCTTTGCAAACTGTTTCTGCGGATATCACAATCGAAATCCCGGGTGAATATTTCTATGATGTGCAAGTCTTCTTCAACGAGCTGAACGACAATCCGGTCTTTGTTGCTGGTGATAAACACGACTTCACCTTGAAAGTTTTCGGTGAGTTTAGGTTGTTATTAAGCTAAGCAGATGCCGCTGCAAAGTGCTTCAATGCCTTAACTGTACATATGAAACGCCAGTCTAACTTCACAATTTTCTTTCGCAACTTAAAGAAGCATTTATTTGAAAGAGCAAACAACAACTGGACTAGAGTAATTCATTTCTGATCCTTATGTAATTTTTTTACCTTAAAAGTTGTAATTTTTCATTTGCATTGAATTGTAGAGTTGAATAGCCACACTTAGTGGGTATGCTCGATAATAACATTATTATTATTGTTATTATTATTATTTTTATTTTTATTTTTATTGTTATTTTTATTATTATTATCATTATCATTATTTTAATTATTATTATAAGCAAGACAGGTCAAGAGCAGTGTTAGGTGATTATTCAAGATTTTCGTTGAGAAAACGCAATATTTTCATTGGCATGTCTTGCGAAATCTTTTAAATTGGACCTATCACTTTTGGAGTTCGCATTAAAGCCTGGTTTTCAGTAATCCTAATTCGTCGGCGACCGTCGCCAATAACACGTTGGCAATCGCCGGCGATGGTATGGAAAGCCAAAGTCACAGCTCTGAAAACCCATGCTGTTTGGTAGTTATAGTTTATTGATGAATAAACATTTGATTTTTCTTCAGATGTTGAATCTCTGATCGCAGTCGACGATAAATGCACAAATAGCGTTGCATCTTGTCATACGGGAACTTGCGATCCGGTCACTGGGGACTGTGTTTGCCCCAGGGGGCAACTTTACGTGAAAGCATTCGAAAGATGCATCCCTGGTATGTGAATTTTAGTATTTCACTTTCATGTAGAACATTATCGAAGCTAAGCTGTAATGCCGTTAAGTTGTGATGCCGTCATCAAAAAGTTAGATGAGTCATACAAGTGGAGGTTTTTTGAAAGTTAAAAGAATAAAACAGTTTTTATGAGAGATGCTATCTCCACCGTTTCTAAGTTCAATATATGTCTTGCTATTGATGAGAGAAATGAACTAAATAAATAAAGTAAACAAATAGAAAAATTGAACTTGTTTAATGTATATATTTGTAAATGAATAGATTGGTAAATAAATAAATAACTATATAAGTAAATAAATAAATGAATAGACAAATAAATAAATCAATCAATCAATCAATCAATCACTAAATAAATAAATAAATACATAAATAAATAAATAGATAAATAAATAAATAAATAAATAAATAAGTAAATAAATAAATAATGAATGGATAGATAAATAAGTTAATATTTATAAATAAATAAACTATTTTATTGATAGATTAATAAACTATTTTATTGTTGATATTTGTTTGATATTGTTTTTCTTCCAAGATTGCACGAAAGAATGCCCAATTGGTTTCTTCATGGACAAAGTATGCACTGAATCAAAGCCTGGGACTTGTAAACGTAAGCCAAATGCCTGCTTCTTGGATAGTTTAAATTCTAAACTTTTAGTTTTCGGAGCTCTATTTTTTCGATAAATTTGTAAACCATTTTAGTGATAAATAACGTCTATTTTTCTTCAGATTGTAGACCTAGATGCCCTGTCAACAAATACGAAAGTACGCCTTGCGGAGGATTTTTCGACAGAGAATGTTCTGGTGGGTTTAAACATTGATAAAAGCTTACTAAATAAACGTTTTTAATTTTTTTCATATAGCCATAATGGTGCCGGCGGCTCGATTCTGCAGTCTAGTCATTCATCCCCCTAGGGATATCAAATTCTTCAATATTTTAAGTAATTTTATCCCAAGGGACATAAAGGTTATTGCGAAATGTAAAGACTCGCTAAAAAAAATATAAGCAGTTATTTAGGCCTAGGCGGGCCTGAACTCCTTAACTTGTCTAGAAACAACGCTACAGTGTTGTTGCAAACAAACCAGCTGTTTTAGAGACGTTTATCAGAACCATTAATCACTAAAACTCAGACAAAAGTTCGGGCCTTAATTTTCTATTTTGAGATTTTATTTTTTAACAGACATATCCTCTCTTCCGTCTGTCGTGGTCAAAAAAGGTTTGCTTTCAGAAAACCGTCTCAAGGTATGTATTTTTGTAGTTACATTGCAATTAATAATTAAATAATTATAAAATTTGACAACAGCAGATCAAAATTGTGTATTTCATTCACCAATTCATTTATAAACAATTTTGATTAGCCAATCAACGTGCAGCTTTTATGACCACGTGATAAGACCAATGTAGCTTCATTGTCTGATGAACAAAGTCACAGAAAAGTGAAATACAAAAATGGGCGAATTCAATTTTTTCTTTGGCTTTGCTCATTTTATTTTATCAAATCTTATCAAAATCCAGGCACAAGCTGTACATAAACGAATCACTTTAAATTAGATAGCCAGATTGGTGGCCTTACCAGACTTACACGGCCAGTTCGTTCGCTGATTTTATTTTATTGCATATACAATGCTTTATATTGTCAAATCTTATCACATCTCAGGCAAATAGTGTTCATAAACAAATTTCTTAAACATATTAAACAGCCAGAGTGGTGGCCTACCCAGACTAACACGGCCAGGACATTCAGCAATTTATTTAATTGTATACAATGCTTTATCTTATCAAATCTTATCATATCTCAGGCAAATAGTGTTCATAAACGAATTTCTTAAACATATTAACCAGCCAGAGTCTTGGCCTTTCCAGACTTACAAAGCTAAGGCGTTCTCTCAATTTATTTTATTCCATACACTGCTTTATCTTATCAAATCTTATCATATCTCAGGCAAAAACTGTTCACAAACGAATCTCGTTTGCTGACGACTCACAGCATCCACCTCCCGTACAAGTTGACCGTGGCACTGGCGTGAAAATCATAATCAAAACAATCAGAGCGAATTTCGACGTCGTAGTTGGAGAGGCCGATCACAAGGAATTCGACAGAGACGAATCTTCGATGGGTTTACGTTTTTGCGCTCGTCACATTCCCGATTATTACGTCGCAGAGCGAAGTATCGCCGAAAGACGATTTTATTTTCGTAAAGATGGCGAAGGGCGATGCGACGGCGATAATCCACATTTGTTAAAAGGTGCGGTGCATTGTTTGGGTCTGGATCACGATTTGATCCGGTATTTCGCCAACGGAAAGTCTTACGATTCGAGCGATATTAGGTTTGTCGAAAAACCAGGCAGTTGCACCGTCGCCTTGCAAAGCTGTCTCGATTGTCGTAAAGAATGCGCCGTCAATATGAACAAAGGAAAATGTCAGCATAAAGAGGAACGTTGTTACGACGAATGCGAAGCGAAAAACTGCGTGTGTCGCCAGAAGACATGTCCTTGCTTTGCGTACGAATCGTCCAAGTGTTATGCGAAGAGAACAGGTTGTGTTGGCCTAAAAGTCAACGTTGTTACTCTGTTGCCGATTTTCAATAGTGATTTCTCTTATTGTCACGTAAAGTTGTTACGATTGGCAAGTTACGAGCTTAGATCCGATCTCTACATTAACGGCGCTTTCGTAACCAGCAAGAAGCATTCTGGCACATCAGTCAATGACAATTTCGGTTACCTCAAAGTGCAAGCGCCTGATTTATTCAACATGAGAAATAAGAAGTACTTATTGCTGAGGCGAGACACACGGTCTTCCTTGATTGATGTAGGGTATTACAAGTCATCTGCCGTGCCAATGACGGGGGTGAAATCCGAATCTCTTGCCTTTCAACCGCATGTTCCCTTTGGGTTAAACAAGATGACGTGGAGGAGGGCAAAATGCAAGGAGATCAAGTCTGAGACTTTCACTGCGTTTGCTGAGTTTCCGCTCACCAAAACCGCGCCACGATTTTTTCACAAATTAGGCGATTTTCCAATCACGGAGCCCACAGAAGAAGCTAAAAAGTATTCCAAAGGACAAGTTTTTGTCGTTCGCAAATCGGATAAAAGAAAACATCTTGATTTCAAAGTTCCAAGTAACGGATCGGTCCTCAAGAGCTTTTTCCCTCAGGCTACCATCTTGAATGATGGCAGCCTCGTTTGCAGATTGATCAACAAAACCTTCTTCTACGCCATAGATGTCAAAGGTCAACTCAAGTCGTGCCCAGGCTCTTTTTCGGCGAGGCTTTTCGACCAGGATCGTCCGGAAAACACCCTTCATCATAACGATTTCGCAGTCAAAGGTCCCAAATGTTCGTTTGAATTCCAGTTCCACATTCCGTTGAAAAATGACATCAGCCGTGCTGATAGGGCGTTTGTGCTGCATCTGACGTCAGGGGAACAGACGATTAAGGTGGTAATAGTACGTGAGAGAGAAATAACTAGGATTTTACACGCTATTAAATTACCGAAATTCGAACGCAGCAAGCTGATGAATATCCTGACGCCAATTTGCACCGTTGCTGGAGGATTTATACTTCTCTTGCTCGCCATGTTGTTTTTCGGGTTTTGCACTAGGCCAACCGATAAAAAAAACCAAGGCGACAGAGACAATGAGCTCCACTTCCGCCACGTGTTTGCTATTGTCTGGTACGTTGGCGCCCGCCTTGCCAAGAGCCTCCTTTTCACGATCATATT
>WUAR02023793.1:0-10332 GCA_015164055.2 Chrysaora achlyos
TGAATACTACAAAGCCATGGGAAAAGAAAAACAAACAATTGAAAAACAAATAAAAATATTAACTACTAACAGCTATTTGTACTGTCATGCGGTGTTTCTTTAAAGTTAAATATATTCAAATTTAGAAAGCAAATTTCAAATGTTGCATGAACGAATTGGTGGTATTGCGATGACGTACTGTTGCATGGGAAAGAGGAAATGCATGTCGAGAGGGTGTATAAGCAAAACCCATGAAACATTGTTCTTTGGTTTGTCTAACACTCTCGAAAAGGAAAATCAAACAGAAACAAAAACTGAAAAAATACTTTAATATGAATGTTATGAAAATCATAAAGAATATGTTATGAAAATGATATGTGAAAGATTCTATCTAAAATCTTCATAAAAACACGATATCTACGTCCTGTGTGATAAGCCTAGGTTTGATAGCAATGGAATAACAACCTACAAAGGCTTGACATATTTGCTGCCCTCTTTCAGATGCTTCATAACGACACGGATATACACTACTATATCTTGTTTCAAAAAATATGCCCCAGGTTTTAATACCAGCTAAGTGTGAACAATTGAAGTAGCCTGCCTTTGTGAAAAAAATTGTTCATCAATACACCACTTCAACTAATGACCTCGTTTTTGTAATTTTTGGAAATTTCGCCAAATATAATTTTTGACCACAGATCGGGAGTCAGCTCCAGCACATCACTGTGGATACAAGTTTTCATATTCCTAAACCTCGTATTATTGATGTAATGAAGACAAAGCTTTTGAAAATTTATAAGGCACCTGACCGTGAAAATAATGAGGGTGAATCTAAAACCCAAAAAGACAAGGAGTAAAAAAATTTGCATCTTGTCTAAAATTTTGGTGTTGAATCCAAATCTGAGGTTAAAAATAATGCATCCAGAGAAATCTTCAAACATTTCCGAAACACGCTCGTTAATTGAAGTGGTGAATTAGGAGTATTCGGGACCTTATAAGAAACATACATAAAGTACTTGCCGTAAAGACAGAAGATGTTGCAATCGAGTGCAATAATTTATGACGTCACCTTAACTAAAATTCATATTTAAATTACTACTCCTTAAAAACAAACTTTTATGCTTGTTTTCTAACGGACCGTACGACCCTTGTCGGGGTGACAGGATAAAATGTAAGACAAAAACAAAGTAACTCACCTATATTCATAATATTGTCTCTATCACCAGAATAGAAAAGCCAGTCATAAAACATTGCAAGTTTAACGTTTGCTTGGGCAACTGGGTTCTAAACGACAAAGCAGAATAATAAACAGCATAACAATGCCGTGTAATATAGGAAAGAGAGACTGGTCTCTTCAATCCATACAAGTCGTATTAATTATTATAGTGTACATGTATCCACACAAAAAATCGTATTTATTATTATAGTGTACATGTATAGAGTCACCTTTTCGCAGTTATTTCTATTTCTCCTTCAAAAATCATTCCAATATTGTTATAAAATCATTATTTTTTAATAAAACAATCCACCCCTTCCGCAGAAGATCGAAACCAACTGATGAACTAATCTATTAAGATTACTTGGTTACAATCCATCCCTTCCAAAGAAGACCAAAAACAATACATCCACTAGTTATTAATGTATATATGTCATAGAAAATGTTAATACCTATATTTGTATAAGATCGGGTATGCATTTTTAGGAAATTGGTCAAGGAAAGGTACAAAATTGCGAGAAATTTCGAGTTATAACAACGGGCACTTTTTGAAATTTTAGTGGCACGCAGCTCACAAGTTTAAATTTTAACTGAATGTTCTATTTTGCTAAAACTTAGCCAGCAGGTCTAGTTTTAATAGATAACACGATAATGCATTGAACTACGGGGTATAAACACAAGAAATTGGCTGATATATTGCAAAATATTTAGTGGACACGCGTCTCATTGGTTGCTGTTGCTAGAAAGACAAATTTTTTTATAACAGGGAGCTGCAACAACAGCTTGCGTTTTGGAACAAGTTTCAGGGAAATTGCATGAAATTTTAACTTGTTTGAGCCTGACACCTTTGGCACAGGTCACTTGGCACTTATCCACTGTACAATTTGACACAAAATGGAGAATCTAAGTTGCTTTGTATAGCGTACAAGCTCGAGTTGTACATTTTGCTACTTTTGCAAACCTGGATTCACATGGTGTGATCTTATCAGTTTGATCAAGGCAACGCAGACATAAGTCAATCGTTCATGTTGACTTCCCTGGCAACGTCGCTCCTTTTCCAGTTATTACAGATGATTCTGTGGTAAATCTAGAGTTCACAGGAGGCGCGTCCAAACGATTTTGAGAATTAGGGGGCTGCGAGCGAAAATGGTGGTCAGGGGGCTCGCTCCCTGAAAAATTTAGACACCGCGTCTTTTAGATCGCTGGAAAATGCCCCTTTCGTAAAAAAGTGCACTTTTCAATTGATAAAAAAATGATGATATTTTGATGTGTTATTGACGAAGATCACTTATTACAAAATTCCGAAAACAATGGAAGTGGAGGATTACAATCGGCTAAAATCAATGTATTTTCAAGTCATCCACTAACGTTACCCTTCTTTTAGATCATATTGGCTGAAAACTTTACTTTCCAGTCATGTACAGCAAACGTTTATGCTGTCTCTGTGCAATCCACGCTAGTTAAAACATACGTTTCGACTCGTACCGTATAACAAAAATTGCAAATAATTTTGGGGTGGCCTTCAGCCCCGGTTCCGACGGGTCTGAGAACTGATAGCAAGGAGGAATCAATTTGTTACCTACCTGGCATGACGTAAACAGCCATCCAAGAATCGCCCAACGGGGTATAATATCAGAGCATAAAACTTCATTTGGAGGATGTATGACTCCACATAAAAACCGGACCAGATCAGGCAGAAGTGACTGAGCCTCTGGTGCTGTGAGATACTAGAAGGAAAGAAAATACACAAAAACGCTTCAGGCGTGATGGATTTTATCGTTAAAAAATGGAATCTAACTTCAATTTAGATATTCCTACAGAGTAAAACATAGCAAAAAAAAAAACAGATTACATATCAAATATTACATTCTCAAAGAGCCAAGACATAGCAGAAGAAAATACTCAAAAACAACGCAGGCGTGATGGATTGTATATCATTATAGATGAAAAATGGGATTTAACTTCAACTGAAGTATTTCCAAAGAGTAAAAACGAACAACAGATCATGTATTACATTCTTAAATTGGGGAAAATAAACGCGAAAAGAATCGAGCCACACGAGCAAATCAAGAAAGTAACCAGCGTTTTCAGCCATACCAGGTTCAATTCAGCTACCTTCGATTCAGATGTAGCTCTGCTAAAGCTAGATTCCCCCGTCCTCATAACCGATTACGTCATTCCTATATGCCTTCCATGTGACGACAGCGATTTTCAGCTTCTCAAGACGGGGGCAGATGTCGTTGTATCTGGCTGGGCAGCAAGGGTATAAAGCAAATTGAGAAGGGAAAGTTTTCAAGAAATCTCCTGGAAGTCCAGGTTCCTGTAGCCGATACAATCGATTGCAAGAACAAGATGAGCTCCCCCGCCACCCCAAACATGTTCTGTGCAGGTATGTGCCAATGATACTGTAAAACCACTTAGACGACGGGGGTCCTACGTGTGATTTCTAACGTAGAACAACGACAAGATACACAAATGTTTTCTTCCTCGGTCTCCAATTCTTCTTCTCGTTCTCCATGACATAGCCCTTATGACCTAGCTAATTACCGTTAATACAGTACACTTTTAATGCTTTCACAAACCTGTCGATGAAACCAATCTTGATATCGCTTTTGTTGACCAAATCTGACCTATTGGGTAGACAAATATAGCCATCATCATCTTCATCATCAAAAATAATTAAGGCATGCCACCAAATGGGGTATGTCATACAATCAAATCAAAGAAATTAGTAAATACTCAATATTATTATTATTATTATTATTATTATTATTATTATTATTATTATTATTATTATTAGGCAAAATTTTAACAGGATACATCGTATCAGATATAAAAACTGTTTTTAAGGCCTGCTTATTTAAATAAAAATTGAACTAACATAAAGAACAAATTAAAAAAACTGCGTATATATTTATATCTAAAAGTTAGCAAAGTGGTGTAAAATTCAGAGAACAGGAAAAGTGATTTATAAATTCAGAATAAAACAATAAGAAAACAAATCAATTAGCAAACAAAGAAGTGAAAGAGTAAACATTTAGTACGTAAAATGGAAATGAAAAATGGAGAATGCAAAATAATAGAATACAATGTGTTAGTACCTTCAAGGCAAGAAATGTAATTTTGTTTTCCATTTCTTGAGTAAGTCTGCTCGCAAGAATTTTTTTCGAAGTTCTCAAGCTAAGAATCTGATTAAGACCTACAAAAGATGAAAGAAATTGGAAGGTGTGATAACGAAAAACGCAATCTAGGGTCAGAGGCAATTTGTCTGAATAAAAAATTCGTGAAAAGGGAATAAAATATCGCCTGGTGGGCTACAGAGAGTGCGGAGCTTGAAAGAACTGTTGCCTTGCTGGTTCGGTTAACGAGGAAATTGAAGAAAATTTAGAAGTTGAAAGAGGGTAAGCTATAATAAAACGAAGAGGATTCTTTGAATTTCTTACGCATATTTGAACTGTAAAACATTTAAAAAACGGATCATTTGTAGACTCGATACCCTCTCTCAACAAAGAGTTAATAACAATTGTCGTATATTTCATAATTCATGCACTGTGCACTATCTTATATATTTTTCTTTCCGTTTCATTTTATGATAATCCTGTGGTCGTTGTTGCTGTTGTTGTTTGTGCATCGCTATTCCCTGGATTCGCGGTCTGTTTTATTCTAATTTTTATTCTAATTTTTATTCTAATTCTTATTCTAATTTTTATTCCAATTTTTATTCTAATTCTAATTCTAATTTTTATTCTAATTTTCATTCTAATTTTTATTCTAATTTTTATTCTAATTTTTATTATAATTTTTACTCTGATTTTATTCTAATTTTATAACTAGAATCTCCTATTGAATTGAAAGTTGACACTCCAGATTGTTTTTCTGCAATTAGGAGTTCATCAGCTCGAATAATCATCCGAATACCAGGGAAATTATATTTGTTGCACAAAACAAAGATTTTAAAACGAAACAGCTAAGGAAAGACCACCGTAATGTTAGCAAGAATTTCCAGGCGAGCGTATTTTGGGAATAACAAACAAACTAGAAGTATAAAAAGAAATGTTTGGTCTAACCTGTAAATTGTGGACTAAGGCTCTGTGGTCTGTGAAGAAGATCTTTCCATAATGCTGTAATTTCAGGTATTCTTAAAAAAGAGAAATTCTGATTACCACCTACATTATATCGATAGCAGCATACATTAGAATACGTTAAGGTAAAGATTCTTAAAATAAGGTAACCAACGTAAATGTAAATTGGTATAAACCTAAAAAGGAAAAGGCTAGGCTGGGAGGAAGATAACTAACCTCATACCTAAATGTAAAGCAGCAAGTATTTGAATGACCTAAACGCAATCTGATGCCGCGTGTGATGCAAGGGGATGTCTATAGCTAGGTGCGTGAGTAGTATGCAACAAGAAACTTACAAAAGAGTGGGCTAAGAAGAAAATGCTAAAAACACTAGATGGCCTAAAATATAAGAATTCATCACAGGGTAACCAATAATTAACTGATTTTGATATGCTATACCACACATTTGGGACTTGGATCGTTGACAGATCGTTTAGATCTTTTGACTGTTTCAAAGGACAACGATAAATAAGCACCATTGGCCTAAGTCAAAACAGCAGGAATGACGAGGGTCGTGGGTTCAAACCTCACAAAACCGAGCAAGGACATAAATTGCCAGCACTTCGCTATACTAGACAAAGGGAAAATTGCGTTCATATCAATAGGAAGAACTAGGAAAACACTACTGATATTTACTCTAGGCCATTCAGTGGTCCCTTCGAAGATAGCAAGAGTTTGTTTCAAATCAAAACAACTCAAATAAAAATACAACTCCGTAAAACTACAATTGTATTGCAAATCGAGTATGCTGTTTTATTTTTCACAGTGGGTTTATAAAAACGATAAAACTGTGTTTGAATATTTCTGACAAAAAGCGATAAATTGTCAGATTAGAAGGAAAACATTAAAAGCAATCAAATATCCGTGAAACCACTGAATATCGTATAGGTACGATATTTGTGACCTAGACCATTGTCTAAGATTATGCTTGTTTAAAGTGACCAAGCTATTAATAAACCTGTGGCCTCAGACCAAAACTCAGGTATGTAGATCTACTGCTCTATTGCGGTGCGATGTTTCTTTATATTCTCCACTGTTTTATATGTAACAAAATTACGCTTGAATGATTTCCCAAACAAATAAACCAAGATGATGACCAAGGGTGTAAAGGAAGAATCAAATGGTCGCGGAGAAGACATTGGTCTTGTTGCAGATACAATTGAAAAATTGCACTGCAAAGAGAGCATTGTCGTGGCAAGTTGAATGCAGACAGAGCAAGGATCCGAGGCGGATTGCGCAATTAAGACAAGTCAGCCAAGCTTGATATAAGGAAATATAAATAAGTACCTTGTATTGTTATGCAATAATCGCACAAGATCTCTACCAATGGTCATGCATTCTGTAAACTGTAAGAAAATTAATTGAGATTAGTTATAGAAAGAAAGAGTTTAAGAAGTAAGTGTGAAACCATCAAGTAGGCCATAACAATTAGAAGCAATCAACATGGAGTGGTATGATTCTGGGAGGGGGGTTCGGTTTTAGATTTTCCAAAGCGTGTTCTTGAAAATAGTTTCTTAACGGTACTTCTGGTCCTCGTGATTCTCTCTGCAAAGAGGAAATTCGCACAGATGTGGATCGTTAGTTGCCAGTTGCAGCAGGGGCTTTAGAAGCAAGGATAAATGGGTTTGATCTTATACAACATAACTTTGGTGCTCTAGCATCTGATCTGATCTACGCTGGATGAAATCGCCTGCTAAAGAAGTTTAATTGAAGAATTTTCTGTAAAGAATAAATAAGCCGCATTTTGACGAGGTCAGATAAGCCGAAATTTTCACATCTTCTAAGTCAGGCTCGAAGAACATTAGACGTTTTCCGAACCATTTTAATGATTTTGCCAACTGGGTAAAATTGGGCTAAAAGAGGTAGTCATCGTAGTTTCTAATCAAGACAAATTTACGATCACATGGCCACAGAGAGAACTCAGCTTGCAAAGGGGATAGCATTGCACGGGGCCCTTTAATCCAACCTTTAATTCAACTGGAATGTAGCTGTTTGCCTCCTGCAACAAGAACCTGTCAATTTTCTAACAAATCATTAATTTCTTTACGGAATGGTAGAAAAACTGCTTCAGCTACAACAAACATTGCTCGGAGAAAGTTATTTATCTTGAATGGGTTAGTGGCCAGGTGTGACCATTTAGGGATTGCCGAAATGAAGGGCATCTCTAGGTGTAATAGTTTTCCCAATATGGGTAAGATAGATCAACTGAACATAGAACAACTGCTAAAACATACCTTTTCTCGGCATAACGTTACAACAAACTGTACTTCCATTTGCCTGAGAGCTCGAAAAGGCTGCCCATCGTGATCCTCTATAATCCTGAGGTATGTGTAAACAGCAATTGACAGAACTGATGGGTTCTTGTCAAGCCAGGGCCTAAGACCGCAAAATTTGGAAAGTCATTGATTTGCAAAACTAGTCTACCATACAATACAAGTAAACTTAGTCAATTAGACTTTGCCAAGTGCTCGAAAAATTACATTACAACTACAACTTGAACTAAAACTGCAACTACGCTACAACAACACTACAACTACACTACAACTACACTACAAGTCTGCTGCAACTACAACTAGAACTGCACTACAATAACATTACAACAACATTACAACTACACTACAACACAAAACTTCACTGCAACTACACTACAGCTACACTACAACTACACTACAACTGCAACTACAACTACACTACAACTAAAACTTTACTACAACTACACTACAACTACACTTAAACTATAACTACAATTACACTAAAACTACACTACAACTACACTACAGACACATTACAACTACAACTTCAACTATACTACAACTACAACTACAACTACAACTACTCTGCAACTATAACTACAACTACACTAAATTTAATTACTTCACTGAACAGGAGTAACATTGTTTCAATTCAGTATAAACCCAAAAGAGGTTAAGGTATAACCACATTCCAAAGATTTTATAATCTGTTCAGGGTACCAAGATACCAAGTAACCTGCCCTCAGCAAATGATCACTCCGGATGATGGCTTTATTATACAATTTACCTTTGAAGTTGTAAGATCTTTAAAGTATGTTCAGCAAGCCAGATATTGCCAGGACTAACATCACCACCTGCAGCATAATTGATATCATCAATGGTTGTAGAAAAAAACGTAAAATGTAATTTGAGTAAAGGCCTTATGGTCAATGCAGCACAATAAAATCATTGATTGTAAAGCTTCTAACTGATTGGTTGATGGTTGATTGCACATGCATTTCTGCTGTCTTTGCAGGAAGGGGGATTATAGGCTAAATGCAGAAAGACGATTGGATAGCCTTGGCCAATCTGAGCAGTGCAACCCTTGGTGACCATACCATGAGGTTGGTTTTTGCCTTTGCCTGGAATAACAGGAAGCTGAAAATCTCTCTTCTCATTCTTTTATGACAGGTTCTGGACTTGGGATCAAACTCATAACCGACACAAAGGTAGAGTTTCTTCAGATGAAGCTTGGGGGAATTATTTTTTTGTTATCAATCTGACAGTTCTTAGCAAAGATGCCCTTTTTTATTTACAAAAACAGTAACTTGAGTAACTAACTCTAAGATACTGACCAGCAATTTGTTTCAATAAAGCCAAAACAACATTATCAACGCCAATTACAGAGTTGTTCATCATTTCACCAATCAGCCATAATAGCTTTGAAGAGAATAAGAAGATATATTGAAAATCAAAGAGAAAAGCATTTTAGGATAAATATTGTGAAAGAAAAGCAAAAATAACTGTCACAAAAATTCACTAGCAATCACAATAAATTTTTTGATAAGTCAGAAGTAGTACTGGTTGATCATTAGAGATGATAATACCATCAAAACAAATTACCAGCTTTAAAAAGCAATCCATAATAATTAATGAAAATGATTAAGAACAGAGCCAGTTAACTTATTTGTAGCTAGCTAAGTATTGTGAGGTTTCTGATCAGATTTCAAAATAAATAGGTTTTAACATCTTGGGAGGTGATAATTCAGGAAAATTGGTGAGAAAAACAGGGCAGTATTTCCTTTTTGAGGTCTACTATGTCAGTTATTTGGTGCTCTAATTTTTTCAGTATTTAACAGTCTTCGCCATGAGAAAATGTAATGTGTGTCGTAAACTACACACAGAATTTATCTCATGCTTGCGATTCACACTCCTGTCACAAAGGGCAAATAGCTTGCCTCAAATGAGGAAAATAGCTTGATGAATTATCCCATTCAAGAATATAGAATTTTAACAAAGTAATTATTTGCATATAAACTGAATATGAGAAATTTCAGGAAATTTGTCCAACAATGAAAAAAACATATTTCAATATGCATAATAAAGAAGCACTATGAAAGAAGACAACCAACATTGCCCAGCTTCCAGAATATAAAATCTAATATATTATCCATAAAGGAGAACCACCTATCTGACTCATGCATGCGATCAATCACTCGCATTATTGGCTGCATGCATGGGCCGATTTATGCCCATTTGATCGCACCAACTAACCTGCAAAGACTGATTTACCAATAGTAATGATTTGGTTGATGAATGCAATATGAGTTTTAAAACACTTATGTTCATAATGCAAGATGATATACCTGAGTTCTTGATACATCTAAAAGTCTGCCAAATTTATCTCCTATCACATGTACAAGTTTATTGAGAACTATATTGAATCCATCTCTTGAGATATAGCTGAGATCTCGGTAAGACTAAAAATTAAGTAAAGATTCTGCTAAAATAACAAAAATTTTAATAAGATGCACTGTTACTTGGACTGTTGAGGTTGCAATGGACAGGCAATCATTTACGTCCATTACTTTCAGTTCTTTAGACATGTCATAACTAAGCCAAATATAACATACAGGTAGAGTCAACAACAACAAATATATGAAACTAGGTGGATAACATGACATTTGAAGTTACAACAGACATCATTATTTTACCTTGGCAGCATTATTTGGCTCAGTGAGAATCAGATACAGCAATCCAAAAGAGATTTCTTCATGCTCTTTCA
>WUAR02023904.1:0-10330 GCA_015164055.2 Chrysaora achlyos
CATCTAGAAGATTCGGAAATGAGGTACGAAAAATTTATCGAGGTTGGAGAGGAAATGAAGAACGAACTAAGCAAAAAAATTGAGGTTTGCGTTTTGCTAATTTTCTGCATTCTTCTGCTTAAAAAGGGGGGCTTATTAGACATGGGGTTATTAGAGAGGGGAGCTTAATAGAGAGGGAGCTCATTTCAAATCTCTGCTTAAAAAGGGGGCTTATTAGACATGGGGTTATTAGAGAGGGGAACTTAATAGAGAGGGGGCTTATTTCAAATTTCTGCTTAAAAGGGGGGCTTATTAGAGAGGGGGCTTAATAGAACTATTACGGTACTTGTACAGGTTTAAAACCGTCCCACTGTTTCCTCTCTGAAATATCGACATGATTTCTTTGTGGTTTCCTGCAGCCTTTGGCTGTAAGATGTTTCCTGTTTGCGACTTGAACATGTTTTTTATTTATTAAATGTTTTACTTTATATCTATAGGATTTGGAAGATTCGTTGCAGACTACGAGAAAAGAGCAGAAGAAACTCCAACAACAACACAAGAAACTTCTAGAAGAATTCGAAGAGAAAAATAACAGTCTAGAAAATAAGAACGAGGTTAGTATCGATTGAAATCCCTTGTGAAATAGTTACCTCTTTGTGTGGTCACTTAGGACTTAGCTTCGGTTTTTTTTATTGAATTTTAAATTGGCGAAAACCAGTTTCAAGTGAAATAGATTAGTTTTGGCATGCCAAGCGCTGGGAAACTAAAATGCGTTTAATTTGATTGTTTTACTATTAATAAACAAACTTTAGTGTTTTTTTATTGCAATCTAATCATTGAGTTATCTCGATTAGACAATCATTTCATTGAAAGAAACATGCAAAAAATTGGACGAACAAATGAAGACTATTATGTCAGAAAGAATGGTCGACATGAAAGTGAAAGAAAGGGAAAAGAAACTTGAAGGGGATATGTAAGTTTAAGCTGATGTTCTTAAGAAATAGCTGCCTGAAAACCTTGAAATTTATCATTATTGCTTCAGTGTTCCCTCCAGTCTTCTGTTTCAAAAGATTTCTGTTGATCAATTTCAATCTATTTTTATAGTAAAGTATCTGCCTTTTAAGTAATCATAAAATAGATCTACGTTAAATAGGAAAACAGTTAAGGTAATAATTTGTCAACTCGTTTCATGAATAATTTTTCCTTGGAAGTAACTACAAATTACTGAAAAGGATGAAATCACAAATTCATCTAACGATTGCTGCTTTAGAGCAAACCAAACCAGAATATCTCTGCAAATACTGCAGACAGTTTTTTATTGATCCTTTTTCCAATGTTTTCAGGCACGCATATCAACAAAAAGTAGATTTACTGAACCAAGAAAAAGCCGTTGTTGAACGAAAATTGAACATGCTGCATTCAGATTTCAAGGCTGCCACGCAGGTAACCCATTAGATGCTTATTTATTCCGTTTGCAAGGACATTGTCATTTTTTATTTTGCATGTTGGAGATTTGCAATTCTTATTCCTTCTACGATGCTTTTTCTTCTGGGTGAAAGAGAAAAACGAATTCGTAAGGATATCTTTTTCAATCTTAATACATGGGCTAAAAGTTTTTGATGGTGTATTTTGAATAAAATGACTATTTCTTAAGTCCTTGTTATGGTTTTAAGATAAGCATTGTTGTCCTGAGATGACCAGTTAAATCATTAGGTATCGTATAACTAGTAAGCATCTTTCTGCGAAATTTCACAATTTAGTTCAATCTTTTGTAGTTTCTTTCTCTTAGCTACTCTGTGTTGCGAATTGAGTTGTTTATAAACCTATTTAAACAGGTGGCTCGTTATAGGGTATTAAAAGATTACATTTTAAGTCACTCAATTTTTAAAGGTAATCCCAGAGACAAGCCTTCTCAAACCACAGAAGATTTGGAACGGAATTATCTTGTTTAATTGCCTCAAGAGAAAATCATGCTAAACATCTTTCTTCTATTCATCTAGTGATGGGTTCCTATCCGCACAAACATATGCATATTGAACCCTTCCTGTAACTATAGATTCAGGAACGTGATATTTCTGGTTATATATATAAAATGAATAGGAGAATCTTGTAGCTATTTCACTGAGCGGTGACTTTGTTTACATTTAGACATCAGCCAATTGAGCTACATGGGTTTTTTCACGTGGTCTTATATGTTACACGCTGGTTAGCTATTCAAAAGTATAAAGAAACGATTTTGTGAATAAAATACGAAATTCTTCATGTTACCTGGCCGCTTTTTTCGTAAATTTTTTTGCATTGGTCATTGCCTTAAGCTTTATAATAAAAGCATTTAATTCATTTTCGCAGAGCAATACAAGTTTGAAAAAGAAACTCGCAGAGGCTGAGAAACAATTACACGAGGTATGTGTCATAAATTTAGTTTCATGTTAGTGACAGAATGTGTCAGAAAACTGATATATTCACAGGAAAAAGCTTATCGTTATAAATTACTTCTAGATTCATAAAAAACGTATTCGCTTAAACCAGCCTTGAATCAAAGCTTGTAGCATTTTCATGAAAAATTGTACCCTTATTTATTGATTTAGGCTGCATGCTTATATATTTTAAAATACATTTAACTCGAGTTGGGTACGCCTATCCTGACGATAGTGCTCGATATACGAAGTATAGAGCAATTATAATGTAGAATTTTCACTCAATGAAAAGGCTTGTTCTCTGTTACTCCGAGTTTCATGCTTGCGCACTCATCAGACAGACTATACTAATAATAATTATTATCATTAGTATATTATATTTTAAAATATATTCATTGATTAATAGAAATATTTTTTGCCAGTTCTTGTTGTTTCTTGCAAGTTTGTTTCATTTATTTTTATTTTTTTAAAGACCACAGAACAATTCGAGAACAAGATCGCCAAACTTCAAAAAGATCTATCGAAGGTGAGCGAATTTTTCTGTTCCAGTTTCTAATATGTTGCTTTTAAGTCGGAGCACGTCTTTTCAAAAACTGGCTTATTCCAAAACCTCCATAAAATTCCAAATTGAATCCCAAAGAATCCAAGCTCTTAGTCGTATCTCTTCCTAAACTCTAAGCTTTTCAAAAATCTTCTTTTCCACGTTCCATGAACCTGGAACCCCTAACAATGTACTAAGAAATTTGATTTTCCATCTGTCTTCTTAGATGTCCTTTCCTTGTGGGTGGCTATGACATAAGGCAGCTCAACACTGTTCCATATTATGAATTAAAATCCAGAGTTAAAAGACAGCTAGTTTAATGTCAGTTTTTTGTAAAGAATCTTCATTTTTTTTGTCAGTTTGAAACCCAATTTCACTGAAATTGCCCTTTAAGCCTGTATTCCGAAATTTATGGCGCGCGGTGAAATTTCATAGATTTGATTGGCTTCCACAACTGCGATATCGTTCTAGAGTAGACTCCTTCAATCTTCAAGTGACATCGCTTTTGGAAGCAATAGGACAATAACTAGGGCGAGCGGATTTAACTGCTTGGTGGAAAACGGGCCTAAGTAGTAGAATGAACGGGAAAAAATATTTCATTGCATTTTTTAGCTTATTCCTGTACTCGATTAGTTATGGAGACGCTTCATTAATTCCCTAATGTCTTTTTGAAATTACAGGCCAACAGCGAGGCAGAGAGGGCCACCAAAGAACTTGCATCAACCAGAAAGGCTGCAGACAATTTACACGATAAGATCACACAACTTCAGGTAAAAAGTTGTTCTTGGATTTTAGAAAAAGCAAGCTGATTAGCAGATGTATCAAGTTTTGTTTGGAAAATAAGCAAAACGACGTTTCGTATTAACAAATCGTTTATTCATTTACTAGGTTGAAGTGGAATCTCAAAAACACATTGTTCCTGATCCAAGCAAATTGAAGGTAATGGTCCTGTTGTTGTTAGTTGCAGCATTCTAACTTGAGACTGATAACGTTTTGTGCCTATGTGACTTGTATGTGAATAAGGAATGGTTACTTGTTGATAAGGGATTGGCACCGGAAAGTCTTAACCCATGGGGCTGGAAATTACCCACTAGCTTAGCAGCTCTAAGTGGGGCCGGGGGTGTTATTGGGCGAATTGTGCCTATAACTCAAAGATATGCAAATGATCTCATTTGCGACTCTTTTAGACGTTACGAAATGACTAATTATATTTGACTATATTAACAACTATATACAGAAAGGAAAATACGCGATAGATAATTAGCGTAATTTGAAGATGACATTGTCAAACTGGCATGAATTAAAAAACGCCATATACTGTACTACTACACAACTACAAAGGGAGGAGAGATGCACCCTTCCTATGCTGAAATCAATCCCTGGAATTGATCCGTGCACAGTGTACTAAAGAAACAAATCTGATTCAATTTTTGTTTTAGCTGACAAAATCGATTGTTCCGTACAGTAAACTCGATATCTGAATAGTAAGTCGTCTACCCTGCTACAGTTACACCAAATTACTGCTGGCGCAAGGGCATTTGTAGTGGTAGACTGTGGGAGACTATAGGGTGGATGCTGCACTTGTGACGTACTAAAATCAGTAAATTCCTTTTCAATGACCATGAAAACTTCAATCAACGATTTTAGGTAACCGTTAACCCAGTTATCTTCTTGCATGTTTATTTGCTTGGTTAGATACAGTCCTGTTTTGAGGTCTTTGGTGACGGAAATTTTCAATCTTTTGTAGGCTGCTGAAGAATTGGATATGAAGGTGCGGCAATTGACGAAAACCTTGAATGACATGAAAGCTGATAAAAAGGTGATTATTCGTTTTGTGCAACTAAGATCTAAAAGCGTTAAGTTTCTAAAGATTATGAAACTTATTCTGTAGCTGTGACCTTTTTTTGTTTGGTTGTTATCCATCTTCACATTTTGTAGTGGCTAATATGGTTTCCTTTATTTATTTGAGCAAATGGTTTAAGCAAAGCTCAGTATTAGCGCTAAAGTTAAAGTTATTTTGACGTATATGCGATTTTTTTGCAGAGCACTGATGTGAAATTGCGATTCGCTAATAAGCAGATCGCAGAGATGAAGATGTCGAAAGAACAACTGGAGGAAGAGTTAAAAGAAAAGGAAAGACAATACGAAAGCCAGGACTTAGTAAGTCTTTTGACTCTTAAATTGTCACCAATCCTTTTGGAGTGTTTCGGTGTGTGAATTTAAAGCAAGTTCCCACTTTTACGTCATCGATGTCTTCCTTCACCGTTACTCCAAAATGAGAAATTAATAAAATTCTTTAAATTTTACCTTCCTTGTCAACTTTCCGATCATTACGTGTCAAAAGAAAATGCATTGCCCAACAAGGACATGGATGTTCAACATGGTAGCCCTCATTTTGACTGCGTTATGTGTCTGTGCGTAGTCATAACAGACAAACGAGATTAATGAAGACTGAGGCCTATATTTGTACTGAAAATCTTTAACTAGTTACTTATTGAAATCTCGGGACCATTTTTAAAGGCCAGGTCTATAATAACAATTTATTGAATCTAGAATGTGTGATAGTATTGCAATGACCATGCTCTATTCGTTTCGTTTTTACTCTTAATAGACGATAGCAATGTTAAAACAGACCTGTACGATGCTGGAAGGGCAGGTCGAAGAGCTAGAAGTGATGAACGATGAGTATCAAGATAGGGAAGACCAATGGAATATACTGAAGTATGTTTACTAATATGTTTGCTTTATAGAATGAGTTAAATCATAGACTATGGTTGCATTATGGTTGAATTGGTCCGTGCACAGTGTAATGAATAAACGACTCTGATTCAATGAGTGCTTTAGCTGACAAATCCATTGATAACAATTATAAATGCTAACCTACACTTTAATCAGTTTAAAAGGATTGTAAAGCCACTGAAAAATTATTTTCATAATACTGCTTACTGAAATTCAGTTGTCAGTTGTCAGATGTGTACAAAATTTCGGATATCTATTTCATATGCATAGGAACATAGGCAAATTTTGTATTGGACCTAGCTTAATGAAGCCTAAAATAATTTTCTCATCAACCAATCAAGCTTCTTGGGTTTTATCACGTGCTCAGAAATGCTGCAAGTTGATTGGATAATCAGAAATATAAACAAACGAATTGGTGAATTAAATAGAAAAGTTGACTATATTGGTACATCCACTTTAATTGCTACTGCCATTGAACTGACAATAAGAACATAGTTGCCCTGTAGATAATGCACTGTCCTGGAAGTTCTATTGCAGATAAAATATTTTGTGGTAATGCGAATGCTTGACCTGGAAAAATTCTTGACAATCTTGCTGATCTTTGCTGTCGATTAATTTTCTCAGGCGACAGCTATATGATGGTCAAGAAAAGCTGGAAGAGCAATTGGAGGAAACAATCAAAGCTTTAGAAATTGAACGTTCTGAAAGGTATGTTATCTCTTCTTTCGCCTATTGAAGCTCTTCGCATATAGGTTTCATGAGAATATCTAAATAAAATTTAAGCAGGCTATCGCAAAGATGATAATATGTTGCAATAAAGTGTAAATCTCTTTGACCTTTGCAAATTTGAAATAGCGTCAATATTTGCAACCCTGGATTAACGATATCCTTCAATGATAAACGTTTTTAAAAGATCAGTGCCTGAAAAAGCCTAAAGATGAACCTGCCTTTCCCTGCAATTGCAGATGTCTCGCAACCTCTCTCCGCGGTTTTTTTTCAACAGGTTTGGACTTAGGCTCAGGCTCATCACCCTTACATTTTGGGTTGGGTGTTCCAACCACTTGGCCCGACTCGGCCATTCCCACAGATTCTCTGTTATTTCCAGAACCATTTGTTTCCAATTTTGCCTTAATGATCTGTTGCAGGCAAAAGACATTCGAAAGATACCAGTCAGTGGAAGAGAATGTTGATGACGTCAAACGAGAGTATATTAGAAAACTTGACCAGGCTGAACTAACAGTAAAGCAACAGGGTGAAAAAATCCAAGATCTCACAGATATGGTATGTTTGAAAGCGTGCAATCTCGCTCAATTATCTTTCTATGATTTTTTGTTCTGCCTTAAGTTAGATATATTTTTAGTGTTGATGTTCTGAATATTAATGTCCCTTAAGTTGCATTATTATAGATTTGCATAAATGTTTGCGTCTTTTAAGATAAGTAAGATAACTTAAAACGAGTGTCAGCAAATCTGCAACCAGACCCTTCTTTAGCTCTAAGATGGGTCTTTCTCCTTGAATTTAAAAAAAGCATTTCTGCACTTTTTTGGTTGGTTTTCCTCATTTTTGTTCAACATACAATCAAATTTTTACTTAGCCCTACCTCGACATCGTGTTCCGTAGTATATTTTAAACGCTCGCGTAATATCGTTTTTTCTCGCCTTTTTTTTATGGATTTGTGATTAAATTTGAGAAAATGTTTTTAGAAATGTTGTAGAAGTTTACTGCACACCAGGACAAATAAGCTTAGCCTGTACCCCTTTATTCCATGGTTTTCAAACATTTGACTTCATAGGAGCAAAATATGAACCCATGCTAGGCTAGGCTTTTGATATGAAGATTTCTGTTGAATTTTAATTACACATTTCTTTCCTGTTAATGTCTAGGGCTATCTTGATATGTTTATGATTCTGTATAATGTAGTATGCAAACATTTCTATTCGATGCTGACTCTATAGTCCATACAAATGCCATAATTTTTTATTTATTTCATTTATATAATTCATTTTAGATCATGGAGTCTGAAAAGACGCAGGCTTTAACTGAAGTAAGCATCAAAACAGCAGAAAGAAGACTTGAAAGTGAAATTGAGGATAAGAAGAGATCGCAAGCTGAGGTAAAGTCTCATGAAATTCACATTTCTTGAAGCCGCTTATGAATCTCTCTACTTGTCACTCTTAAGCTCCTTTGAGACATGTTAACGCCCTGTGGGACATTTTAAAAAGCTCTACAACAACATAGGAACTCCAGTCACATCTTCGACTGTAGTTTCCTCGTTAAAAACCGTATATATCATATTCTACCAGGTCTTTTCGTAGTTTAATGCAGAGATTTTGTTGAAAAAGCTAGATGATCATTGTCGAAGTAGCAAGATTTTTGGGAAGTTGTCTTTAAAAAGTCTTTAAGAAGAAATAAAAAAATACTAGATGCATTTTAATTGATGAAGATTCTGAAAGATATTATAACGCCCTGTGAGTTGTACATGATGCATCTGCTGGACGTAATGACGTAATCTTACATGATAAGATAGGGAGCAGACATATTGACAGCAATAGGGATTTGTCAATTTTTGGCAAGGTTGAGAGCTATGTTTATATCAATATTTCTGTCATTTTCAGTAGCTTGTAATGTAGAAAGCTAAATAATTTTATGTGCTGTTTCAGGTTGCAAGACTTACAGATCTGGTCACGCACCAAAAAACGTCCAATTTTGCTCTGTCGCAAGATCTTGAAACAGCAATTGAAAGAATTGATGAAAGCTTAGTTGAAAAAGAAAATCTTCAAAATCAAATAGAAAGAACTGCTTATGCCCATGCAGAGGAGAAGATTAAATTAGAATCAACTCTGGCTCAACAAACAAAATTAATCGATTTCCTCAATGCCAAGGTTGTCGAAGATACGTCGAAAGGAAAGAAGGGCAAGGTAGCTATTTAGTTATTTAGCTTCTGGTTTTGCAGATTTTGATCTGTAATAATTCGTTTCATATATTGGTTAATTTGATGTCTACGATGGGGCTAACAGAAGCTGAAACCTCTTATGTAAGACTCAAATTCAACCGTCTTTAAGAAATTACTCTGCAATTATTTCTCTGTTATCACAGTGCAATGAATACCAGTGGACTCTTATTGATTGTCACTATTGACTGTAATGAATTTTCAGAACAAAAAAACCACAAATTTTAGTGGTACAGACAGCACCTTTATGATATAGTCATCGATATTAGTCAAAACTAATATGATAAAAGATTGAAGTTCTGTTCCATGCTGCCCCTTTTTTCTTCCACCCTGCACCCCTGCTAATGAAAGGCAGTCTGCATGACTTTTCTGTAACCAATAGAGGCACTTGGGCAACAGTGAAAGATATATATATAAAACTGCTTAAAAATAAACTATAAATGCCTAGAAAGTAACATACTAATACTTTCTAGTCACTTATAGTTTATTTTAAACAGTTTTATCTCCATGACATTTCAGCTACTATTGATTGTCTTTAAATATTTTTCTTTCAGTTTTATCCTACCATGAAAGCAGGTAAATCTCAGAACTTGAATACAGGTGCCCAAGTTCCCCGCAGATACAGAGAAGTGGAGCAAGCACTTGAAAAAGAGAAAAACACCAATATACAGCTTCATGTTCAACTCACTAACGCAATGCGAGAACTCCAGCAAGTTAGAACAGAATGT
The DNA here is from genome assembly GCA_015164055.2 of Chrysaora achlyos. Taxonomy (NCBI): domain Eukaryota; kingdom Metazoa; phylum Cnidaria; class Scyphozoa; order Semaeostomeae; family Pelagiidae; genus Chrysaora; species Chrysaora achlyos. The sequence goes on from WUAR02023904.1 coordinate 9,355, forward strand.
AAGTAGGTCTTAGCAGAAAAGAATGATATGACTGGATAATCGGGTTGTTATCCTATACTGGGTGGGATGTAATACTATATGCCAGTGGATAGCCTTATACTGGGCGAGTTGTTATACAATATGCCACTGGATAGCCTTATACTGGGTGGGTTGTTCTACTAAATTCGATGGATAAACTTTTACTGGGTGGGTTAGTATACCCCAGTTTACCATAACGTATGTTTTCCTCAGTTTTGTAACTAAAGTAATCGAGTAACAGAGTTTTGTTTTCACCTTAAGACACGCATCTCAGAGGCGTAGATCATAGGAGCCGTATCATAACGGAAATAAGACAATATATTCAGAAGTTAATTACGGCTTTTTACATTTACAAGTTAGAGGAGAGATACTAGCAGAAATTAAAGGTGTTGAATTAAGGAAGGAATAATCAAGATTCAGTGAAGCTATCTCTGCTTTGAAACACTGAAATATTTGTTTGTTTTAGTGGTGCAGTTCAAGTCTTTGGCTCGTACTTCGGGAATAAGTGCACCAGCAACACCGACAAGCCAACACAAAGAAATCGAGATGATTCAGTTGCTGCAGAAAAGTCCAGGCAGCCAGAGTACCATGCCCGCCGCTAAGATGTCTCCGTCCAGTAGTGTTTCAGACATCTATTCAAAACAAGGCAGTACTTCGAGTGATGCTTCTTTAAAGGCGCAGATTTCTACAGAGAGAATGCATCACAATATACCGCATAAGTAAGTCCTGTTGAAATTTACCAATTTGTTAGTTGCTGTAGATTTTCCGGATTAAGTTCTCAAGGTTTAACTTAAAATCTTATTTTTCACACTCCACTGGTTGCAGTCGCTCCTGATCCAGCGCACTGCTATCTCTTCTTTGCACCTTACTTTGATGCTTAAGATACCACTTATACCTAGCCAGACAACATGTAGTGGTTAGGTGATGTTAATAGATCTCGAGGCCCTTAGGTTTTGCC
>WUAR02024015.1:0-10328 GCA_015164055.2 Chrysaora achlyos
CGAATTCATGTAAAAGTTAGTTGCCTTATAGAAAAACCCTTTTGGTACTCAAGGAATTAACTACTGTAACGCCCACAATCATATGAGAACATGTAAACGAAAATGCAATGAATTAGGGAGAAGAAACATTTTTTATCAATTAAATTGACTAAGTAATCAGAGCTTACCAAGAGCCAGATCAAAACACCAAAAAGCCAGCACAAAATAAAAAATATGATAATCTCCCCAACGGCCGCGCTGGTAGCAACTGTAACACTCGTTCTTTTTTCACTTGGACTCAATTTAGCCTCGAGTAACATGGCAGCGGGTACTGTCAATATGTTTATAAATTGAAAGTCTTGATTTTTAAATCTTGGTTTAAAGACAGGAAATGTAAAATCTGTTTCATTGCTTAGTTTATCTCTCATTTCTTTGTAATTTGATTTCAGTGCTCGTAAACCTGTGCCATCTCTGGCGAAGTCAATTTTTAGTGATTTATTTAGAGTGCCACAAAGGCCATAACATTGGTCAACGGCACTGCGAAGGAGGCTTGTTATTATTCCAGTTGGTGTGATACTGAACTTCTGAAGTGTTGAAAATGGTCGATATTTTATCCAGGATGTGTGAAACAAACTTCTGTCCACATTGCAACTGTCTATAAAATAAAGGTAAGTGTTTTTCAGGAAACGTATGAATTTATTTATTCTCAAGCCTCATTATTTATTAAATCTTATTAAAAACATTTATTCGAATAAGAAACTACGTACGAACCAGCGTGTACTCTTGATGAAGCAGGTCCTAGTCCTATAACAGTCTGGGCACGAACATTTATTTCATACGTAGTAAAAGGCTCAGCTTTTAAGTAGAAATATGTCTGCGTGAAATTGGTCGTAAAAATGGACTTTTCCTTTTGAGAAGAGTGAAGCATTTCTCCTCCAACACCAATCTTGTAAACAGTTAGTTGATATCTATAACGATGTCCTCTCCAATATTCTTCTGCTAAAGGCATCCACGTGACATTGATTTGAAATGGAGAGTAGTAACTGGTGGCTTCTAAGCCATCCGGGGCTTTATTTGGAACTAGAAATAAGACAGTAATAATCATCATAATCACTGAAAATAATCATGAAACAGAAATCTTTGAAGCAATTGCATAATACTCGAGAGCTTGTCTTATCGCTATTGCAATTGATCTTTCAATATAGAATGGAAGAGGCAAATGAATTACCCCATTCCTTGCTTCGCACATATACAACTTCACTCTTCACACCGAGACCAGCTGACGTAAAAGCAAGCACTTGAAATGAATGCCATTTAAATATTGCAAGGTGAGTGATCTCCAAATACGTCCGTTCTGCTATTTGTGATTCATTGTATGATGTCACGTGACTGTGATTTCCTTGCTGGTAGAAAACAATATAACCTTTGATATAGCCATGTGCATAAGCTGGGGGCACGTGTTGCCAGGTGACCATAACTGAATGGTAGCTTGTTGCTGTTGCTGTTACATTCTTAGGAGACATACCTGGTTCTAGAAAAAAATAATTGGAATCGTTGTTTACGTATGCCTTTGAAATCATCAAATCAAAAAGTCGATCAATCAGCCATCAATCAGCCATCAATCAGCCATAACTCATAAATCTTATTCCAATTTGTTGAAGCTGCAAATTGAAAATCAATCTTTCAAACTTGCCTGTTTCTGGTGTTTTGATGTAGATAACTTGACTCCATGAACCCTCAGATATTGTGTAAGCCAATATTTGCACGCTGTAATTGGTATTTCCTAGCAAGCCGTACAGAATTGCCGAGTGCACATTCGGACCAAAAGTGACGTTGACCCTAATATAAATTGGATATGGTAATCAATCAATCAATCAATCAATCATAGTTTTAATATTAGTTAACGAATAAGTTTTACTTAATATTTGGTTGAAATGGAAAATGGAAATGAAATGGAGAACAAAACGTTTCACTCACGCATTCATCTCCAAAGGAGTAGATATGATTGCTCTCCTTCTTCTTCGCTTTTTTCTTGCAAGAAGCTGACTTTTGAAATCCTCAGGCGTATAAACCGCTTTATATGAAATCTTATAGCCACGTATAATCCCTGGAACGCCAGACGATTGTGGACTGGACCATGAAATTGAAATTGTTGAGGATGAATTCACTGAAACATAGACCTTCTCTGGTGGTTTTGTTGGCGCTGTGAAATAAGCACAAAGTCAATCGTTGAGATTCTAAATCTCAACTCACAACAGGGCACGCAAACTGAGAAAGATTTCAAGTCATATATTTTTTGCATTTACTATGAGATCGTTAGAGACTAAGCATTTGGTCACAGGCAGACCCAAATCTTCTCTGTCAGCACAGATAGATTTGAAATACAATTAATTAGCACTCTAAGCTATCAGCATTCACAAAGCTGCTTCGACTGCCTCATATGCTGAACACTTTAACATTGCAAAATCTTGAATCAGTTATTTCCTAATCCGGTGTGTTGAGCAACACACTGAGATTGCTGGAGATTCTATCCTTACATTATCGATAAAAATTGTTGAGAAGTACGATCTGAGTTTCTCTTACCATCTTCTCCAGAAGAAATCACAACATCTGAGCTAAAATTGCCATTTCCTTTTGATGTATAGCCCGCTATTTTAAAGGTGAAATTAGTATAGGCCCAAAGATGGCTTATAGTCATGTTGAGCATATTTCTATCCACTTTGGTGTTGTTCCATGCTGCTGAAGGATTAGCAGAATTTCTCCATAAAATCTGGTATCCCAGCAAGATTCCCTGATGGAACTCTTTAGGTATTGGAGACCAGCTGATAAATATTATAGATGAAGATAGATTGTAGCCATGCAGGTCGCTTGGAGCTCGCGAAGGAACTGAAGAAAGGAACGAAATTTAAAAGATGAGTTTACTATCAATGAAAAATGAATCATGCAGCAAAAGAGCGACCAACTTACTTTGATATGGTGGTACGAATTTCCTTTTATTCTTTCATAATTGGTTATGATATAAAATAATTGCAATTGCTAAGATATGCTACGAACCGTATTCATCTGTTGATGCATATGCCGTACTACTGTTAGGTCCAAGACCTTTGATGTTAAAGGCAGCAATTTTGACGCTGTGGTTCACAAATGGCTCTAGATTCCCAATAGTTGTTATGATTGCATCGGCACTTGCTTTGACAGATGTCTCCAATCCTGTCTTTAAACTCGTGCAGAAAATTCGATAGCCAAGAAGGATACCCAGTCGGTAAGCTGGGTTAAGACTTTGCCAGTAAACTTTCAAGCTAAATGAACTGCTGTTGTGTACTGATACTGAGCTTGGGCCTTGGCTTGGAACTAAAAAAAGATAATTTATGTCTTTAACTATTTCAGTTCTAAAATAATGATAGGAATATTTCATTTCCTGCATATTTCAGAGCGTTGCTTTGAATAAGACCTCCATATAACAACCAGTGCAAACTGAAAATATGACTAACTGGTAGGAATTACTTAAACTGCATAGGCTTAATGCTAACATTTAAATACATCTCCATTTTATCAATTATGAAGCAAGCCGAAGCTGTTTTTGACGAGCCCTTGAGGTGATTTACTTGCCATTGGGAATTGAAATTAAATATCGAAATTATATTCATATAACATTTGCTTACGATCTTCGTCAGTGTATTCCTTGACAACTGTACTATTTTTTCCATTTCCCTTCAAAGTATACGCTGCAATCCATATTTCATATTCTCTATATTTTTTCAATTTCTTTATATCAAACGTTGTAGTTGACCAAGAATCGATATCAGTCATATTCACTCTGATGTCCTCTTGGGTCAAAGGAGTTGTTGATGCTACTAGTTGATGGTATATCTTGTATCCACGCGGAATCCCGTGCCAGTAATTGTCTTCTAACTGGCTCCATGTTAATCTTATGGATGTCGAGGAGATTTTGCCAGCAGAGAGAATCGTCGGCGCTCGAATCGGCACTGTAAACAATGCATAATTTAATATCAACAGGCGTACAGACCGTTTTTAAAACGTACAATGATGCAATGAAAAATTTTAGGGATGATAAGATTTTAAGAAGGTGTTGGGGCATACCAAAGTGCTGGCTATTTTATGCCCCTGATGTTATGGTGCTGCAATAATATTTTCATCATTTCGCGATTTTTTCATAAATATTTACTGGTTACCGTTTTCATCCGTTTTTACGGTTTTCCATGCCGACCTTGTTTCTTCCCCTCCTTCTCCAAATTTCGTGAATCCCATGATGCTAACTTGGTATTCTGTAAAAGGCTCTAAACCACAAATACGAGATGTGTTTTTATCACTCGTTGTATACATTTTCTGGTTGATGTTGGCTGTTTTCAAGTAGATGTGGTAGCCAACTATTATTCCTCTTGCTTCTGAAACGGGAATACTTGTCCACGTGAAATTCAGACACCAGGCACTTGTGTTGAATCCTGTAAAGTTCTTCGGTGCGCTGATAGGTGCTGAAATAAATGTAGCAATTCTGAGTTATTTTTACAAAACGATACGAGGCCTGTTAAAATTGAGAAACATCCGCAATATTTCAAGGGGCTTGAGTTTTCAAGGAGGTCAATGAAATAGATCGAGGAACACAACGAAGCAACTTCCCTTTACTCCTATCTTAACAGGGCTTCTTGCAAGGATTCATAAACATTATCTGCCATGGAAGAAGAAAAGAAAACGTTTCGCTTTTCGTTCTTGTTCATACCTCTTTGATTACTGAAGTGTTTTTTAAATTGTTAATGAGCGTACTGATTGGTGAATACCTACCGAATAGATGGGAAAAACTTAGGGTTAGGGTTAGGGTTGGTTAATGCTATGGAAAAGTAAACCTTGTTTGATATTCTTTTATATATTCTATATGTATTTGAAAGAGCTGTTGTAATTGAATTTCAAGATTACTTACTTGATTCTTCAGTGAAGAGGCAATAGGGTGTAGATACGTTTCCTTGTACGCCATTTGAAAGCAGTGCATTGACAGTAAAGCAATACTTAGTGTAGGTTTCTAAGCTATATATATTACTGGATGTTGTTGATGGTCCATACTGTCTAGTAGTTACAATTTCTTCTGATATACGTCGTAGTGTGAGAATGTACTTTTGAATTGGGCTGAGTGCATTAGCCGAATCAGACGTTGGTACTAGATCCCAAGTCAAATATAATTGACTCTGGGACTTTGTTTCTCCTCTAAGATTTGTTGGTGCAGCAGCTGCAAGAAGAAAACAAAATGGTTAAAAATGTTTATCCGAATCTACCAAGAATAAAGTTAGAAGAAATAGCCTATTTTTTAATATACAAATTATTCTTATCTGGATATTTCGGTCGTAAGACAAAACAAGAACAGTTAAAAAGTTCCAGCCTTTATATATCTTGCTTCTTTTTTCGGTTCAGTTTGGCTTTTATTTTATTCACATGTCAAGAAGCAATGATATAGAAATTGAACAAAAAAGACAAAGGAAATATTATATCAAAACTTTTTATAAAGAATTTAAGATAAATATTGCATATTACATGCATATGAGTATCTTACGTGGGCATGATTTTATTTCATTCGGTGTTCCTTCGCAAGTTTGTCCATTAATAGGAGAAGGGTTTGTGCAAGTTCTATTTCGATATGTTATGCCAACTGCAGATAAGGCAGAACAGCTGAGCCAACTTGACCAGCTGGTCCATCCACCATCCACCACTTGGATAACTTTATAAACAAATAAGCAAGTCAATCATTTATGTAAGACAATTATGTGTCTTAATTGTTAAGGTTTGTGCAATGGCTGTAATTCGAATTTTGTAGGCGATAAAACCACATTTACGTTTATAATTTATTGCATAAATCTCTTCACCAAAGTGCTAGCTAACTTTGCTAATCATCAAGAATCGTGAGTAATAAGTTAATAATCAAGATAGATATGCAAACATTTTCGTAAATTTCCATAGTGATATTTATTGATATAATATGAAGATAAAGATGGAAATTTATCAGCCGATCCGTTCATTGAATGTGGATTATCTGGTTGACTGAGTGATTCAGCCATTTATTTCTTCATTAGCTCAGTGACAAATAATTGTACAACTTACTGAAAATATATCCGATAGCTACATGAGTTTGTATGAAGGGATAATCATTTATAACTTTTGTAGGACCAAACCCAAATGATGAGTCTGTAGAATAGCAATCCATTTCGTTATTGCCTATGATTCCAAACCGAGTTTTCTGAAATCTTGGTTGGCTAGGTTTCTTGTTGAACCCTTGTTGATTACAATTTTCCTGGAGCAATTTTCTCATTTCTACGAAAAAAATAAGTAAATCTATAAAATGTTAGGGTTAAGGCTAGAAAAAAGATTGGGTTAGGATTTGCAATTTACTCTGCTAAACAGCTAAACTCTCGCAGGAACTTTATCTTTTATTAACAGCTGTTTCCTTCTAATCAATAAGAAACTGGTCCAATATAATCCACACTATAATTATCATCAATTTATATACATAACAGTTTATGTTTCTTGATAAGAGCTTACTAGTTCTCTGACATTAAAAGGGCTTTTAAATCATGTGCTCACCTGTTGGTAATAGCAAAAGCCATTTTTCTCTTGCTATGTTTGTTGTCGCACCTTCTTTCATCAGCTGAAGAAATGTTTTGCCTTTAACAGGTGAGGGAATCTCGATAAATCTTAAAATATTATTGATCTTCAAACCAACACACATTCGTTCGACCAATGCTGTTGAATACTCGCTTGTTTTTATATCTTCCCCATTGAATGCAACGCTCATTCCATTTAGTGTTTTATCATTTTCCCAGTAAGAAGAAGGGTTATCCAACGTTGGCTGTTTGAAAAGATCACAAGAATGACATATTAGAATGACATATTATAAAGAATCTTTTTCAACTCTTCACTTAGTACTCAATATGTGCAACGTAGCTCAAATAAACAGTACCTCGATATGGTTTTCGCTGTCTTTTCTTAATATCAAGGCCCCTTGCATATATGTTAATTTTAAGGGTGATTTAGCGAAAATTCAAATATTATCTACGAAATAGAAACTGTCGTATTGTGACGTACTGAATTTCCATTGGCTTCTAGAATGAACTTATGCACACCAGGTGGACAACCTGAGACAAAAAATCGTTCATTACCATTACACAATTTGATATTGATCATTGTCGTTAGAAAATAATATATTTGTTTCTTAAGGAATGATATTGGAACGTTCTTGCATTGGTCTAAATGTAGAATGATCGCTCTTAGTTCACGGCGTCAATCACTGGCCGAGTCATCATTTTAAAAATAATTCCTTATGCATGAGTAGTGCTTAGGCACACCTAATAGGCTTACTATAAGCATTTCTCAAAACACCTGAACTCCAACTCATCTCCAGCCGTGCATTCTGTTTATTTTCCCTTTAAACGAAAAAAAAAGCTTTTTCCTTCCCCTTGCTTGCTCAATAACCCCACCAATATCCAAGTCCCTTGAAAGAAGACCTAATCTTACATTTGTCATTTGGTTTTCTAGAAATGTAGCTATACAACGTTGTCCCAATTTCAAGCCAAACAAAGCATTACCATTACACAAACCTAGATTTGAAGAGCTTGCGGAATTCACAGTAACATAAAAGGAGATGCCAACGTAATAATTAGTTGCGTTTGAAATTCCATATGAAACTGTAAGGATGTTGAAAACACCGCTTTGTAAAGGACCAACAGTTGTTTTATTCAATTCGGCATCAACTTGTACTGTTGACTCTACTGCAGCAGTTGCACTTTTGTAAGAAACTGTCAATTTTGCATTTCTCGAAGCAGTGTAGTTCCAAGCTATATCAGCCGTGTTGTTTGCCGCGAGTGTAATTTTGGCATCATTTGGCGGGTCAACTGAAAAATACATTCAAAAATTACAAGACTACCAAACAGACAGTAGGCCCAATTTATATAAGAAATCAGACATTTGTGTGCATTTTTCGAGAAATGTTTTTGACAATATTGCATGAAATTTCAGCATTTTCTTGTTCACTTTTGCAAAGCCTTGTAATATGGTGTTTTTTGGTAAATTACCTATTGCGAGAGAAACGATTGCTGGAAGATCTCCTTGAATGGTTGTGTTTGATCTTGTTATGCTAATCGAAGAGCTCCCTTTCAGTCCAATCAATGCATGTGATCCTCTATAAGTCTTTACAGGATTCTTTAATCCCAGACCTTCCTGAAATAATTGGGTAATTCTAAAAAAGCTTGAATTAGAAAGGCAATTTCAATATTTCGATTTCTTTAAATGACGTAGCAAGGTGAGTACCTAGGTACTAAGATTAAAGATAAACAACTTAGAGCATTGTAAAAGTAGAAGAGCAAATACGTTAGAAAGAATTAGGCAATTAAAAGCTGAATACCAGAGCTTGCCAAGCTGCCGTGCTCATACTTGTTGTTGCGTCATCCATGCTACACAACAGCAACAACGTTCCATCCGGGATAGTGCTGACCCAGCTTATCAATTTCTGATCATTCCCCGAAATGTATGTGTCAAAATATTTATTTTCTTTTATTTTCATTGACTTTAGGTCCAATGTAGCAATGTTGAACCCACGAGTTCCAAGATTGGGGACTTGTATGCCATTTATAAGACGCTGACACCGTGACCCCTCGCATGGCTTGATATATGGCGAGGAGCAGCCTTCCCCGAGGACATATAGAACATTCAAACCAACACCTGGTTTCTCTAAAAAAGAAGAACATTCCACATTGTGTATAAAAATACAAGATTCAAATCAATACATAGTCAAATATGGAAATTAATTTGTTCCTGTATAAAGCCAGAGTCACAGTTAGCTCTCATTTATCAGTTTCACCATGGTTGCAATGCTCGAATTACTGTAGTGAAAGGACAACCGAGCTTGATGTTGGGTAGGAGCGTCGATGCTGCGCATCTAAAATAATGGAAGTAAATAACCCAACCACTTGACTAGCTCAAATTAAAAAAATCACTTTAGAACCTCGATTCAACTAGTGCAGCTGATCTGTTACGAGACTCGGCATTTTCTTAGCATTCTTATCGCACCAATATCATCTCTTTTTCTCCTTTTGCATGATGCTCCTGGTAGGCGAGTTTGCCTTTTCTAGCAAAGGGTTTACAAGGGACAAACTAAACCTGACTGGTAGGGTTACATCGAGTATCTCTCAGTCTCAGCTAGATAGCCCAAGTGCTAAGGTAATTTGGATAAGCTTAAAAAGAATACTTTGTCGAAAAATGCAACAAATAACGAATCTCTAAGGTAAATCTAACTGCTTTTTAACAGTTTCTTAACTTAGTCGATGCAGCCACAATGTTCATACTCAAATTACAGCCTACCCATGCAAAAATAATTAACCATTAGAAGCTTGTAATAACTAGGACACGGATTTCCAAAATTTGCATTTGTAGCTCTCAATACACAGCTGTTCTTGTTGTCGCATTCAGAAATAAGCTTGTCTGTGGAATCATTTTTGCAGCTTGTTGTTACGGGGTTGGCTGATGGACACACTGTGGATGGTCCTCCGTAGTAAGCATATATGACTCTAATGATATGGCTGCTAGGGCAGGACAATGTTGATGTTTGGCTCTGACAAACGTGCAACTGTCTAATGTAGCCTGCATGAAAATAAATAGAAATGAAATCAGAACAATTATCAAGACAGGGCATTTAATTCAAAAAGAGTTGTACTTGTATGAGTTTGGGAGTAGAAACGATATCCTCTCTTGAAAAAGGTATTTCACAGAAACAATAGAAACAAAGCATGTCTTACTATGGCAGGGCACAACTAACGCGAAAAGTAAGAGAGCGATCAGAGAAATCTTCATGTTGCTGCTTTAAGGTGCTCTAAGCTGCGCCTGGTTCGCTACAAAAGAAAAGAATAGGCTCGCCACATATAAAAATATATTACGCTGAATACAATAGTCAATAATAACAGTCAATAAAAGAGTGATAAATCATCAGAAAAAGCTGTGATGGTAACTTTCATACACCTGCTATTGGCATACAGCTCACTGGCACTCTGTTACTGTATTAAGTCGACAACATAACGTTAACCTGAAGTGAGTTGCTTCGGTCATACTACTACTACTAATTCATGCAGCACACCCCAGTAGAGGCTTCACACACTTCGTGTTTAGCTACTAGTTTCTCCACTTCTCTCGGTCTTTTGAACTTTTACAGCAATTCTGATTGGCAATGTAGCTAGTATCCGCTTCGATCCGTCTGTCCATCTCATTGGAGGTTTTCCTGTTTTCCTTGTGTCGGGAAAGTCTTCCTTTGGCACACGTCTTACAATCTGTCAAATTTCATAAAAATAAAATAAAACGGA
>WUAR02024237.1:0-10324 GCA_015164055.2 Chrysaora achlyos
TTTAGCAGAACTTAATTTACGATATTTATGTAAATAAAACATTAATAAAACGACAATTGCTACTAAATATGAATTGCAGATTTAAATATGACATATTCTCTTCCATGAGTACAATGGTTTACATACAATTAATATTAATTGATAAATAATATTATATTAATTTAAATATAAATAATAATATTAATTACATTAATTACAATTAATATGCAGTCATTTTTCAGCAATGCCTTTCTTGGATTTCACTTGACAGTTACTGTACCAAAGAAGGAGCCTGCAATGGTTTACAAAGTTTCCAAAATTTATATAGCTCAACTGGCTTTTTAATTGTTTCAGTCTCGCATTTGGTTGCTCATTTATCTGGCTGTTTACTTTCTCGTATTGTGGTTTCATAGACAAATTGTAGCTTTCTGTGCATGCTGTAAAGAATAAACAAAAATGTAAGAATCCAATAAAAAGTAAAGCAAAAGGGTCATTTATTCTTGCTACATATTTGAATGTAGATCATGGACTTTTGTGCACCCAAATGTGAATTATCTAATTGGATAATATCAGAAACAGAATTCAACCAATCATTTGTAAAAGCTATGACCTTTATTGTTCTTCCAATGAAAGTGATCCACAAAAAATGATGTGTGCTTGAAGAAGCCAGGATCACGAGCAAATAGTAGGCATGTAACTTACAGCAGTTGTCGTAAATGATGCCACTTGGAGCTGTCAGGACAGGAAATTGAGAACTATCAAGTGATTATAGCTTGAGGGGAGGGAAAGGGTGGGCGGGTAACTCCTTCAGGAGGTTTGGTAGATGTTTATCTCCTATAATCAAGTCATATCTATGCAACAAACCGTTAGGAAATCATGATCAAAAAATCGTGAAAAGGAACGTTTCGAGACAAATGATCATACTTATGGTTGCCAGAACAAGAAACAGAATAATTAAGAATTATAAAGAGACCATAGATCGAGGGGGATGGGTGACGGGCAGGTAACTCTTATAGAAGTTTTGGTAGTAATTTGCTTCTGAAAATCTAGTCATGTGTATGCAACAAACCTTTACGAAACCAAACATCGTAAAAGGAAGGTTTGAAGACTCTTGAGCACTCATTACGTCGAATCCAAAGCATATATCTGGGGAAAAGAAGATAGCGACTGAGAAACTATAAAACAATAAATTCTATTATATCCTAGGTTTTCATCCTCTTCACTGAATACAATGTGTCCAAAAATCTCTGCCACTTGTTATTGGAACTAGGTATATTTTTGTAAAGATTTGTGATACTGACTGATAAGTTAAAACCGATTCTTTCAACGTTGTTCACTGATAATCAAAATGAATTAGCACAGAAACCACAACGAACCATGGTCACAATATGAGGTGAGAATTCCAGGTGTCAGAGAAGGATGATCACGATAATCCTTATTGCACTGCTGCCTTCTACCTTCTTTCTGACTGCAACTAATCAGATCTTGCTTGTATAAAACTCGTACAATGATGCTAATCTAGTTGGGAAGGAATGAGAATTTGTTGCCCGCATTTTCGGAAAATGATGCTTCAAGAAATGATTGACAGTGTCTTGTAGCTTGCTTTCAAGTTTTTTTAAGATGTCCACGAGTTCCTTCAGCACTTTGCCATCAGGTATCTCAACATGGGCGTAAAACAATACTGGCGAATAGTCCTGCAACAATTTAAGCTTTCATGGTTGCTTGCGAATTTCTAGACCAGATTTTACTTCACTAATTAGTGGTTCACTAATTAGAAATGCATCCGCAGGTGGAAAATAGGAACGCAATTCCGACACTAGACACTTAACCAACTTTAGAAACGGATGTTGAATGAAGTCTTTCCAATGGAATTGTTGATGACACCAATAAAAAAAGCACCAAGTGGTTGACAGCAATTGTGCAGCAACTCCTTAATTCTCTGGATGTCACATGTATCATCCCCTTTGACGCATTGCTTTACAAGCGATACTTTATTTGTTCCAAACTTTCTGTCCTCAAAACTGGAAAAAATTGAAACTTAGAAAATAAAACCAAAAAGACATAGTAATATAGTGAGAGGACGGTTTCAGCTGTTAGTGAAAAGCTTACTCCAAGACAGCAGTGAATTGTTGTAATGATGTGATAATCGAGTTTTGTAATGCTGATAGGCAGTTATAGGAGAGAATTTCGATGAAAAGATTACGAATGGATAACGGAAGTTTTACAGGTTTATTTGCCATACATTTCGCAATTATTAAAGATACCCATAAATTAAAACTAGATGAAAATTGATAAAAATATAATTATCTTCCATGTAAAGTAACCGCTGGCCTAATAGTCCTAGACAATTCGGGACCTGGCATGAATTTTCTCTTGAACCCAAGCGTTGCAGCACCACAAATTATAACATCTCGATAAGGATCACAAATGTCACACATAAACACATCCTTGAAAAAAATATCAAGAAGAGTTAGGAATGAAGACAAAGAGAATCTGAGTTGCTGGTAGTTGATGATCCTGTCAATTTGAGATCCCAATGCTGCAAAAGTTAGTTTCCGTTTTTCATAGAAGCCAATAAGGCTTCAACGAAAGTAATCAGAACTGATCTCAGAACAAAGTCTTGTCTAGAATATTTCTTCAGATTTTGAAGAAATTATAGCGAAGGGAAATATACCTCTCATACAGAGACTCCAATTTAACACTGTCTTGGATGATATTAGCTACACAATAAAACATCCTGTTTTCAAAACTCAAACCAAGCGGGGGCCAAACAGATAAATTAAGTTCTATAGCTGCCTGCTTCCAGTAAGGAACAGATACATTTAATCATGCATCACACTGTGACCAATTAAGAATGAACCCATGTTTAAAATTCCTTCAGATGAGCCACAATATTCATTGGTGTATGTACATAATGAGCATCTCCATGAAATAACTGTCAAAAAAACATGGTTGCAATCAAACCAACTGGGATCTTAAACAAAATTCTAAAAGGTTATATATCAATGATTCATCAAAAGACATATCAAGAATGGCATGTTCAAAAGCATGTAGGGCGAGCAACTTATTCCACAATGTTGACTTCTTGGGGTGAACTTAAACTAAATGTGGGGGTGGTGGTGCCATTGTTAGGGTTGATTTTTGAAAATTGAGGAATAATTTTTAGAAATTTGCCAGAATTAAAATGTTTGCACTCTTGTATTCTCAAAGAGTCCCAACAATATGGGTGTCATTTTCTGAGATCAAATGGTAAGCATCATTGGACAGTGAAATGACAAGTCTTTCTGGTCAAGATGGCCTGCGTAATTTGACGCAAAATTTGTTTGTGAAAATGAGCTAAAGGAAAGTTCCAAAATGTTATGTTATTCCTCTTTTTTTCTATTTTAGAGCTTCCTAGGATTACTTATATATTTGATGTGCCTGTCACCATCACCACAGACACCCAAGACATTTTAAACATCCTGGTTGAAAAACTGATCAACCACCCGACTCTAGCATACCCGAATTGCAAGGAACTATCTGTACTACATACAGATGCATCCAAAACAGGTCTCTGTGCTGTACTTTATAAAAAACAAAACAGCGTCCCTTCAAGCCATCACATACAGCTCTAGAGCAGCTGTCATTTTCGGGATGCAAATAAAGAAGCAGGGCCAGAAATGTATGCTCATAATGCCAAAAAATTATTCTCATCGACCTATGTTGTACCTTCAAAGATGACAAAGAAGCAAGCCACAGGTACCTCTACCACTGTTCATGAAATGGTGCAAAATTTCAGTGCTGATTGCAGTGAACAAGGCCCTTCAGTACAAAGACCTCCTGCAAGTCAAGTCATTCTGGAAGCTGAACTTCATTGTGCTACAAATGAACTGAAAGAAAAAGACAAAGCTTGACAATATCAGCGTGCACACTATCAGTATCCAGCTTGACTGAAGAAGTGGTAAGAATGGAAACAGGACTACCAACCAAAGAATTGTTTACTATTGTAGTAAACCACTCTGCCAGACTCAAGGATTCTATTACCTACTATGCTGGTTGGTAGAAAGCATATCTTTTGAAGATCAGATTTTCATTGTCCTTATGAAGTTACAGCAAAACTACACCGATCTTTATTTGGCACAGCTATTCTTGTGCAGTGCTAGCACAATATCCAACATAGTGATAACTTTTGTCAATGTTTTACATACACTATTATTTGACGATTTGATGACAACTATTCCATCCAGAGCTTAAAATGCTTTGTGTTCACCATCTTCATTTTCACAATTTTCCACTTGCAGAATTGTCATAGATTGTGCAGATATTGAAGTTGCTACACCCAGTCTTACGAGTCACCAGAGTGCTATTTACTCAACCTACAGAGGAATGAATTCCTTCAAAGTTTTAATAGGGGTAGCCCCAAATGCAGTTACCACCTTTGTCAGCAATCTTTATCCTGGATCAACCTCAGATAAAGAAATCGTCAGAAATTCTGAGCTGCTGGATCAAATGCAAAGTGGGGACTTGATTCTTGCGATAGAGGATTCATGATCCAAGATATTGTCCATAAACGAGTATCTGTAAATATTCCTCCATTTCTAAAACATGGATAGTTTACAGAAAGTGAGGTCAAGGCAACCAAAAAAAATAGCAACCTGCAGAATTCATGTTGAACAGGCAAATCCCAGACTCAAAGATTTCAAAATTCTCACTTTTGTGCCTCCAAATCTACGAAGTTGTGCAGAACAATTGATTCAACTCTGTGCTGCTCTCGTGAATCTGCAATTTCCTTTGATAAAAGAAGGCTATGGTGGCACAGATTTCCAGTAACAACATCATTAACAAAATTTGTATTTTTATTTTGAAAGATTTTAATTCAATTGTATAAATGGCATTATTTAATTATTAGAGTTCCCCGTCAACAATCTTTGGAGAGATGTTGGTGAAGTAAAATTCTTTCAATCTTCTAAGATTGACTTCCCAAGTTGGTCTCTATGGATTTCAGACATGTTTGTCCATTTATTTGTCCATACAACAAAAAAACAAATTTTTCTTTTTGCTAAATAAAGCTGCCTTTGAACCTGATGCCAATAGGCATGGGTGTTCTTGAGAGTAATCCCATTGTGTGTAACTTCTAAGCAAAATTCTTCCTGCTTCAAGGATTCTTCTAAGCTTTCGCTTCTTTGAGTGTAAGGACACTTAACTTGAAGCACATAATTGCTGCCAACCAAACCATCAGGGGAAGCACCCAAAATGCCAGATTCATCCAACCATAGCCCAGTCTGGACAACTTGAAGTTTTTTTCGCTTTGTGAACTCTTTGACTGCTCATTCCTCACACCCAATGCAACAGCTTTTACTCTGGACAAATCATATTCCTCTAACAAACGCTTGATCAGAGATGAGGTCACTCTTTTGGCATTCAGTACGCATCCAAAGTTGCTTGCAGTAAGACATCCTTTTCTCAGCTGGTGCCAGGATGGGTTATCTCTCTGACCTATTGTGAAGGAACTAATTTTAATGATGTTTGTGCTGCTTGTTTGAAGCCTTGATTTGACAAACTCTATTTGCTGAGCATTTGTGGCTAGGGAAACAAAGTCTGGAGAAAGTAGCAATTCTTCCAGGATTGGGACAGGGAGAGCTTGATCTGCTAACTGTGGCTCAGGACTCATAAGCCAACATAGTCCTGTGAACCTTCCATAACTGCAAAGATCTGAATACAGTGCTTTTCGGTCTTCACTATTTGGTTTTCTTGATAGCGCTGTGTATTCAGGATTCTTTGGTGGGAATAACTGTAATACAGGATTATTTGATGCAGTATCTGTCTTTTGTTTTTTCCAGTTGCATTCTATGTCAGTGCAACTCAAGTTATACATTCCATGAATGAACAAGACTGCAGCATGACTACATTTGAAGGCACCTTGTGGACATGCACATTTAGTTGATTTGATTTCATTCTTTTCACCAAGGAGAACCTTAAAAATTGATATTTATATGTTTTTTCGTTATGAAAATCCAACAGTTTTCAGTCAAAATTACAATTAAATAGAGTGAACCACAAAATCAACAACTATTAAATTACGAATTGATAACAAATATCACTATTTTCCTATTATTTTTTAAAATTCGTTTTATTTAAATTTTGATAATAACAGAGTATTTTATAAAATTAAGAAATTGATACAATTTTACATCTAATAATTATACTATTATAGAGCTTTTTATTAAATCTAACTGATGATGATGAAAAAAGATAAATAAAATAAAATATTATAGTCTATATGCCTAGCTATGTTTTTTTTTTCAATAGGGTGGGGAGTTCATTTCTCCGAAAACACTTACATGGTTTCTATATACATGTAATAATCTTTGTTATTTCTATATATTTTTTAAATAATATGATAATTTAGGGTTGATAATTTAATAATATGATGACCCTGTTTTTATTTCTTTATTTTGCATTTGCAATTTTACAATAAATGAAAACAGGCCCAAGAAAGTGCTGATTACTTACAGTCACATCATAGACCTTTTTCTTCATGCTTGCATGGACCTTCCCTTACAGGGCCCCTAAACCCACACATTGCTATTTCGTATTCTGATGAAATCGAACCTTGTAAAAAAGATGTCTTTGTTATTTTTTCGCACTGTTTTCTTGATATAATTATTGTATATTGGTAATTGAATTAGATTATTTTCCCACATTCTCAAAAAGTTTTCTGAATGTCTTCTGTTTGACGTCACGCAACTCTTGTCAAAATTTTCACCAACTCTCAGTAAAATAATCGTTTGCAACCGCGGCCTTGCTTTGTGGAAAACATCAAAGATGGCTGATCAATCTAGTAGCAACAGCATCAATTCGGGTAGTTTTGAATCAAGTCTATGCATCAGGATGTCTGAGTTTTATCCGGAATCTTCGTCAGATGCATTTTGAAGCCCTGCAGATATTTTGGTACATAGGCCTACTGATAGTGTTTTACCCTACCAATTTGAGTGTCTTGTACTGGTAGAGCAGTTGGAGCTCGAAGATGTTAAAGACAGAGGAAACGAAGTTGAAGACACTAATTCTAAATTTGTCTTGGTGAGTTTACTTGGACTTTCACAAAAAAAAAATTCAACTGTGGTTTGGTAAAAGTCAAATTAAAATTGACTGCATTTGGCTTGTGTTGACAATTATTGCTCAAAGGGCAATCAGTCTAAGACCTCAGATTTTGAATTTTACAGCAAAAACAAACTACAGTTTAACTAGGCTATACTATATACTTTGTTTCTGTGTCAGTTGTATTCTTCTATAGTTTAAAACCAATACTATATTTGAGGTTGACTGCCTAAGATTGCACAGGCACTAATGAGACCTCAGAAATGGAATGCCTATGCTAACAAGTCTAGCAGATTTATTGCTGATCATTCCTTATTTTCATTTTACATTCTACATTCATATTGCTTGAAATGTTCTCTAAATGTTGCTTTCTATTCCTTCCAGGACAGTTGTTTTAATTTTCTTTCTATGGTTGAGACTGAGGTCAATCAATACTGCTGGAAATGAATAAAATGTTGCTGCATATGAATTTGTTGATTTTTCAAGATGTAAATTAGTTGTAATATAAGTGTAATATAATTAATAGAGTAGCTTGCAACCTTTATTTTACTTTTTCTTGGAATAATCTAATCTAATGCTATTTTAAACATCACATCCATTTACTGCTTTTATTGTGTATATTTACATTGGATAATTTTCGGGCATAGCTTAAACACTATTCATCTATTTAGTAGTAGGTGCATGTTTAAATTCACAATTTATCATAAATGAACTTGGTGAATTCCATAATTGATAGTGATTATATATTGTATGTTCACATTTAGTGTATTTTGTAAAATAAGTAGATAAGAAAAGTTAAGTACTGCCTAGTTCATTGCATTGGTCTGCCTTTGGTATAAATTCTTCAGCATCATGGTTTAAAGTAGTCTTGTGCACATCACAAATGTTCCCATCAGTTTTTGATGCCACTTCTTGGCATACAATTTCCTTCTTCTGCTAGTGGCTATCTCTGAATTTCATTCTGCCAAATGACTATAAAAATTCCAGTTCATTCCAATTTTTGATAATATGCTCTTCAAATAATGCAGTCATTGCTTATTGGAAAGCAGCATAGTATGATAGTCCAATTCGCTGTTGTGATTCTACAAGAAAATCCACAATATTTTATAACTTGATTTTTAAAATATGACTTTTTTGATAATTAGGCATTTTGACATACTGTAAATGTCTAGTTTATCAAAAAATGCTGTTACTTTTCTATTGCAAAAGATGCTCTCAGCAGCCTTGAATTTTTTAAAGCCATATTTACAAATTAGTCTTATTCGAAAGGGTTTTTTTGTGTGCCTAGATGTATATAAACATAAATTATGTGACTATGAAAGTTGAAGTTAAATGCTCGATCGAGTACGGGCCTACAAAGCATCAATCAAAATACAAATAATGAAAATGAATTTATAGTTACTAACATGAGTGATCTGGACCTTATCTTCTCAAGCCCTTTTGTTCCCAATCTTGGCTTTTTTGCACTTGATGACATTGCTATGTCTCCATAGTTTGAAAAGAAATCCGTATTGAAATGGCCATTACAAATATGATCATTTGGTTTACTTAGGTTGAGTTCAATTGGACTCCAACGACTTTACCGAGCTGCGCGAATTGTACTCCAAGGATTTAACAATAGCACTTTGGGACGTCACAAAATGCTTTTTACGGAGAAAAAACTGCTCGTATTTTCGCCCTTAGTAAGCAGCAGATTCAAAATTTTATTAAAAAAACTTCAGGATGGCTTCAAAACCACCACTAGCTATCATTTGACATGAAAATCTCAGAAATTTTTTTTTTTCAGTTTAGGGGCCCTTTGATAACTCCTTTGACATACAAAAGAGTCTTGACATGCTTTGATTTGTAATGGTTTTCACCCCTCAAGATAGATTTCTGTTCACTTTTGAAGAAAGTAAGCAGAGAATTAATTGAAAGCGCCATGTTGAAAAATTTGTTTAGAACAGAAAGTCGGTTGCCAGGAAAGCCTGACATATTGTCTTTTGTACTCTATTAAATTCAGTCCCAGAAAAACTAACACTGATGCTGATACTTTGTCTCGCCTACCGTTTGATTCTTATATGGCAACATGCATAAAAAAAATTTTTTAAAACAAAGAAAGCCCCCAGTTCAACTAAAATCACCGTTTCAACCAATCATAACCATTTCTGGATTGATTTCCTTCATCTGGAGTGAAGTAAAGGAGGTGACACATATTTGCTGGTTATAGTGGACCATTTTACTCGCTTCGCCCATAAGTATACTATACAGAATAAATCTTCCAAAACTGCAGCTAAGAAAATCTATAACGATTTTTTTATCTTACATTTTGGGTTCCGGAAGACATCATGATCAAGGACGTGAATTTGAGAACAGATTTTTCGATGCATTACAAGAACTTTGCAACATGTGACATTCTAGAACCACCTCTTACCATCCACAGGGTAATGGTCAAGTAGAGCGCTTTAATCATACATTACTATCTATGATGCGTACCTTACCAGACAAATAAAAAAGTGCATGGAGTGATCATATTAATAAAGTAGTCAATCATATAATTCTACAAAACATGATTCTACAGCGTATTATTCACAGTTTTTTCTCCTATTCGGGCGTCATCCACGTCTGCCGATAGATTTATTATTCAATATAGGTCAATAAATGACCGCCAGAAATCATTAAGAAGAATATGTAACCCAATGGAAAACTGCCAAGCCAGAGGCTTATGAGATTGCACAGGAATCTGCTTTAGTGTCAGTGGGTCGAAATTAACATCACTTCAATTAGAAACCCCAAGCTATAGATTTACAGCCTAACTGCATTTACGTTCATCAGTTCAAAATGATGAAGACACATTCGATGAGGAAATTGTATATTTTGAACCTTTGCAAAACCATTTGACACAGTCAATGATCGATGTACACACTTCTGTGGAAAGTTCTAAAAGAGCCCTCAACTAAACTTCGCAAGATAATGATCAAGACACCATGAAGATGGAACCAGAACATTCAGATAACCAGAACGAAAGAGAAAAGATTTAAATAGAGACGATTACTACAGATCTCAATGAAGAATCAACTACCCACCAGTTCAACGCTCCATCTGTACATGTGAACCACCCGAACGATTGAATTATTTTGTGCCATGCCAAGCTTATCACGTTAAATTAATATGCTACCTCAATTATACCTAGATTTTTCCTTGTAATGAGAAGTAACTTTCCTGTTTATTGGAGTAGGTCACATTTAATATTTTGTAAATGAATAATCGTTTATTCAGCTTCAACCTT
>WUAR02024459.1:0-22026 GCA_015164055.2 Chrysaora achlyos
CGCCGGAGCGCCGAGCAAGAGGCCAACCAAGAGTCCCCAGGCCCGTAACGGGGGCGACAGCCCGGAAAGGCATAGGTATTCCCGGAGATGCAAGAGGCGCGGCAAACCTATGAGTGGGCGGCCAAGGTGGGCGAAGAGGGGCATAACCAATCGTATTGCCGGACTAGACAGCGGGGCACACGCGCTGCACAACGATCAGCACCACGCCATAGTATCGCTACCGCTCGGGCCAAAAACAAGTGCACTGAGGCTCGACAAGAGCCCTATGGATTGGCGTTTGCGAAGGGATCTGACCTCATAATTATATAAAGCAGCAGATGCTGATCCTCTTAGCTTTCTATCTGGTATCCTGCTTTTTTTCTACCTCCCACTAACCTGACATGGACTAGAGGTCTCTATAAGAATGAATTATCATCCTCCACCCCGTCTTAGCTTCAATGCAACTTTTCAACCGCAACTTCTTCCTGCTATGGCAGGGCCAGTTCGTCAGTCAATTGGGCAGCCAGGCCTTTCACGTGGCGACCATGTACTGGATTATGGAGACCACAGGCTCAGGGAGCCTTATGGGCGTCATCATGATGCTGGCAACACTACCGATGGTGCTGCTGAGTCCTATTGGCGGAACGGTGGCCGACTGGTATGACCGGCGCACTATTATTATCGTTTCAGACATACTGAGCGGCCTTGGTGTAGTGTTGCTGGCTGGCCTGCTGTTCTGGCAACCCGAAAACAAGGATACCATCACCCTCTGGCTTTGTGGAGTCGTCACGCTCAGTGGGATCATCCGCGCCTTTTTTCAACCCGCTATTAGCGCAGCCATCCCAGATCTGGTTTCTGAAGACCACGTTGCTTCAGCGAACGCCATGATGCAGTTTTCCGGTCAAGTCTCCACCTTCATTGGCCAGGGGTTGGGGGGGGTACTCTACCGAATCCTCGGTGCTCCTCTGCTTTTCCTGATAGATGGTCTCAGCTACCTGTTCTCGGCTCTGAGCGAAGCCTTTATCCGACTCCCAAAGATCGAGCGCAATCGTGAAGCCAATGCACGCGCAGCCTTTTCCGCGTTCTGGGATGAGACCTTGATAGGAATACAGTATGTGTGGCAACGTGCTGGGATGCGCAACCTCCTCTTGGCCTCGTCGTTGATTAACTTCCTTGTTACACCCATCTTTGTTCTACTCCCGTTCTACGTTGAGTTACAGTTAGAAGCCGGAGCGACATGGTATGGTTTCTTGCTGGCGGCCATCAGCGCCGGATCGATCCTCGGCTACGGCATTGCAGGAGCCTGGAAAGCCTCGGGAAGACAGCGTAGCGTCTTGTTGCTAGGCGCATTTTTTGGTACAACGGTACTAATTGGCCTTCTGTCGCTTGTCACATCGCGGTTTGTGGCCTTGGGGGTTGTGCTAGGCGTGGGCATCTTGAGCGGCTTTATTAACATCCATGTGGTCACGCTTTTTCAGACACACCCCCCTCCGGCTATGCGGGGTCGGGTGCTCTCATTGATGATAACCCTTGCCGGTGCTGTAATGCCGCTGGGCATGTTGCTGGGGGGTATCTTCGGTGATCTTACAGGGATGAACCTTCCGTTTATTTACGCGGCCAGTGGTGGTGGGGCTATGCTCGTGTTGCTACTAATAGCATTCAATCGCGATTTCAGAGTTTTTCTGGCTAGCACACCAGAGCTAGGAAAAGATGAGCCTACAAGGAAAGTAGATTCATGAAAACAGGTTTGAACTCGCACGTACGGTACGAATTAGAAGCCGAACCCCGCTTGTTACCCGGCTTTTTGGGACTATGAGCTGACACTTTGGGCGGGGCAGCATACCGGATATGTTTGATAGTAGGTATGCTCTAAACGCGAACGGCTTTATGTAAGCCAGGCATCGCGTCTTGGTTTAAGGGGCGAGCAGGTAGCGAAAGTTTTTGATTTCCAACAGAGGTTGTGTGTCGGCCAAATCGAGGCTTGAATAGACGTGGATGTCGATGTAGAAGCCGCCATGGGCTTCGGAGGGGTTATGCCGGGCTTGCCAGGTCGTCAGTTCGGTGCTTAAGGCATCGGCAAACGTCGTTGCTTCTGATTGTTTCAGGGCGAAGCGCGGCAGGAGCAGCACCGGCAGGTAGGTGATGAGGGCGTCGGTCGTTGGAGCATCGTCGTCTACCCCGGCGGCGACCAGCTGAGCCGTCACTAGTTCGTAGCCGTAGCGGCAACTCACCTGAATGTCGAAGGCTGGATCTGTGCCGATGTCGATGGGGGGTTCCATACTGCTTTCGAAGAGCAGGAGCCGAAAGAGGTTTTCCAGGGCCGTCTTCAGATCGTCGCCAGTCGTTTCCCTGATCTCAATGATCTCGGTATGTATGATCAGGGGCGTAAAGGGGTTAGGGAAGCGCACGATGGGCGTCTGGTAGACGAACGCTGGATCGACGGGGTTGGCTTCGGTGCCCAGGTTTTCGTTGCGAGTGATCCAAACGCCGCCCAGCCCGTTTTGGATGCGCGTAATGTCGCGGTCGGCAAAGACAAACTGGTACCTCGGCGTTTCGATCAGACTGGGCGGATCAGCCGGGTAGGCGTAGTCGATGGTAGCGGTATTTTCGGGGATGGGATCTGGCGGAAGGAGTTGATGGGATTGATAGGCCGTCCCATCGTAGACTTGAGCGTAGATCTCAGGCCACAAATAAGGAGCCGCCGCCGGGACTTTGGGCCACTGATCCGGATCAACCGCTGTCACACGAAGGACATCGGTGGTGCCGGGTCGTGTCTCCAGCTTGTACTCATAGACGCGGGTTGGCAGGGCCGCGAAGGCCGCCAGTCCGGCGAGGGGCTGGGTCATCGCTGTATGTACCTGCTGCGCCAGGCTGCCAAACGTGGCGATGGCGGCAGCGACCGTAGCATTCTCTGTACCGGGCTCCAGGAGAGGCAGCGCCCCTAGGTCATTCTTCAGGTCCGGATAGACCGTCATGAACTGGGCCAGTGCGGTGAACAGCGCCTGGTCTACATCGGCGGCCTCGGTCGTGTTCTGCTGCGTCGTGTCGCTTGGGCCGTTAAACCGAACCTTGAGATAGCGGGTGTCTTGCGGTGCTGCGGCATGTTCGAAGGTCGTGCCGTAATCATAGGTCTTGAGTTGCATAATCTGGTCCTGCAAGCTGGCGTCCGGATCGACCGGGTCGGGCGGGCCATTCTGAAGGACCATCGACGGAGGGGTTGGGTAGGCACGGAGGGGGATCGGGATGTTGAGAGGGCCAATCCGGGCGTGTTCGGTGAGCCGGGTGCTTGCCTCCGTGGGGTTTTCTTCGTCGGCACCGATGGGGCGGATAAGGGTGAGCCAGGAGGAAGCCTGGTAGTCCTCGATGCCCGCCACTGCACCGATGTCATACTCAATCTCGTTGATCGAATAGCGCAGGTCCAGGTTCAAGTTCGGCGTGTCGAGAGCGAGTTCGTCTGTGCCGTTCTGCCCATTCTCATCCTTGATATCAACCAGGAAATTTAGGTAGGATTGGCCGTTGACCAACGGCACTTTGGCTGTCGAGAGGCTGTAAGTGGCCGTCGTGCTTGAGCCATTATCGGTGGCTACGGGTTTGCCGGAGAGCCGGGGTGCGTTGTCTTCCTGGCTAAAGGGCGAGGCCACCGTCACGGGCACTTGCACGATGGTCTCGATGGTATAAGCGTTCGAGAGTTCGATCAGCAGGCGTTGCTTGAGGGCTTCCTGGGCCTCGGCCAGGGCCGCTTGCTCCTCGTCGGGTGCCCAGTCGACGTGCAATACCGGGATGATGTTGGCTGTGAGCCAATCGGCTATGCCGCTCTTGTATCCCACCACCTCCGCGAATACATCGGGGTCGAGTTCGAAGGCGCGTATCGCAAAGCTCGGGGAGAGAAACAAGTCGACGGCAGCCAGGAAGTCGCGCATCCACACGTCGAGATCGACAGCCTGGAAGGAGCGCTCGGTCGTCTCGCCAAGTCCCGTGCCCCGGACGTATGTTTTGAGGGGGACGTCTCTTTGGCTGATGAGCGTTGTTGCCAGCGGTGGCAGCGCAAAATAGCGGGCGTTCGGGTTGGCCGTAGTGGGATCTGCATCTTTTAGAATGTTGAAGCAGAGCCCATCGGTCAGCGAACACTGATCGTCGTTGCGGAAATCGACGACCCAGGCCTGGCGGGTCTTTGTATCTCCAGTCGTCGCGGTGGGGCGACCTACAGCGACTTTCAAGCCCCCGTAAGCCTCTTCGAAAGCCTCCGCAAACTGGGTTAGCCGAGCCGGGTCGGTTGCGCCAGATCCGTTGTCAGAAGTATGCGGCGTGATCGGCGTACTGGTCAGGCGAACGGCTTCGACATCGGCGAAGTCGGGGTCGACAAATGCGAGCGGGTCGGTGCCGCCTGAGGATTGGCCGCGTTCCATCTCCAGGATCACCGTCAGAGGGAAGATCTTCTCCGGGTTGTTCGCCGTCTGGGCAAGGGCGATGGTCAGGGACGCAGGCGGGGGCGGGGGCACCAGCAGGCTGTCTGGCCTGAGCAGAGTCGTAGCCCCAGTAAAATCGGTAAGGCTGGCCATCGCCTCTACAGTGAGCGGAATGCCCAGGTCGGTGAATCGGGACGCCAGCGTTAGGAACGTGTCGTTTGCGCCGAGGTCTACGGTTTGGCTTTCATAGGTGAAGGATCCGGCTTGCAGCAGGTTGCGAACCGAGCGGTTGGCCTGCATCAGCCCGGCGATGTCGCACCGGTAGCGCTGCGCCAGCGCTGCCAGCGACTCCCCAGTGTTGACCTGGATCGGCGGGCAGATAAACAGTGCGTTCGGACGGATGAGATTCGTCGCCGCATTGGCCGCGACGAAGTCTGCGGCGAAGGTTGCAAAGCCTACGGTATCATCTGCCGCCAAAACCTTTTGGTAGAGCGATTCGAACGTGTCTTCGGTCTCGACATCGATGGTGGCAGGGCCGATAGTGACTCCGCTGGTCTCGGCGAACAACGCAGGTGCGGTGCGATTCAAGCCAACAAGGTCTTCTTGTTGCGCCGCCCCCACGGCAGCAGCCACGGCAGCGAGCGTTTCGCCCGTTTGCATCGGATACGTTGCATGGGGCGGGGCGGGGCTGTCGAGGTCTACCTGGTTAGGAATCAGCAGCGTGGCGGCGTTCTTTAGCGCGGCGGTGGCATTTGCGTTTGCCAGGGCATCAACCGAGACGCTATGATCCCGGGCGATGCTCGTCAGGGTATCGCCGGGGCTGACAGGGGCTTCGTCTTCTGCGGTTGATGCTTTGAGCAGGGCCGTGCCCGCCGGGAAGAGGTTGACGACCTCTTCGTTCTCGCTGATTAATCCCGCTAGATCATCGACATCGAACAAATCTTTGAGCGCTGCCAGGGTGTCGCCTTCCTGGATCACGTAGTCATTCACCGTCAGGTCGCCTGCCGTGAAGAGGTCGGCGATGTCCTGATTTGCCTTGGCTATTTCTGCCGCCGTGACGTCCAGGCCCGCAGTTTGGAACCGAGTCGCCATCGTGGCGAGCGTGTCGGCAGCACCTGTGATGAGCGAGACGAAGGTGGGCGTAGCGCTTGGGTCTTGCGCAGGGTCCTGAATTCGTAGCGTAAGATCGTTTTTGAGCGGGTGATCTTTGTTGGCTTCGCCGAGGGGGCCTGCGTCGGCATGCACGGCGCGTGCGATGGTGCGCAGCGTGTCGCCTGTCTGGACTGTGTAGCTGCCTGCCTTGAAGGCCCTGCCGATATCGATGCCCGGTGCGAGCAGGACGTCGGCGTTGCCCGCTTCGAGTTGCGCCGCCTCGATCCCGGTCGCCTGGATTGTGTCGCCGTACTTGAAGATGTAGAATTGCGGGATGATCAGCGTGGTGCCTTCGAACAACGTAGTGACATCGGTGGTGGCATTGGTGCGGGCTAGGTCGGGCACGCCCAGGAAGTAGGCGTCGGCGAGGTCTTGCAACGTGTCGCCGGAGGCTTTGTGAGCCAGCAGGGTGCCTGCCGCCGAGAGGAATAGATAGGTAGCCCCGACAAAGTTGGTCAGCGCCTGCTTATCGACAGGGTAGGGCGTGAGGGTATCGGCGGCGGGTTGGTCCAGGCTGGTGCGCAGGAGGAAGGCCAGGTCGGGCTGGTGGATCTGATAGAAGAGCTGTTTGTAGCGCTCGCGCCGGGCGGCAGCAGCCTTGAGGCTGAGTTCGTACGTCGTCTCCGGGCCGGTCACGTAGGGCGACACCTCAAAGGCCAGGCTAATGGCGGCTGCCGGTTGGCCCGAATTCTCGGTGATAAGGTATGTGGCCGCAACGCTGGGCCACTGGTCGAGGCCGATGAGGTCGTCCGTGTAGCCAACGGGGATGGTCAGGTCAGGGAGGGGCGTGGCGGGCGCGGCACGGTTGCCGTAGATGTCCTGAAAGTCGAACGCGAGTTGCACATCAACGCTGGGCGCAATCCCGCGATACGGGTTGAGTGCGGGCGAGGGCAGGTAGGCCGTGTACGTGTCATCGTTGAGCAGGGCCTCATAGAAGTCGCCTGCCTTGGCGAACATGAAGACCGGCAGCGTCTGTTTGTAGGTCCAGATATCGCCGGTGTTGATCGGTTTGATCGTCACGCCGTCGGTGGCATCGTGGTCGCTGTCTTGCGGACCGGCAGGGAGGCCCTCGCCGCTGCTTACGAAGGCCGAGGTGCCGTTGTCTTTGATGCAGTAGCCCAGCAGTTGGAAGAGGGTGCCGACGACCTCTTCAATCGACGATTCGTCATTGTTGGGATCGGGGTCGGGACGGGTCATCGTGAAGCCCGTAACGCCAGGCGAGGCGGTGGCGGTTGTCTGAAGCTGCCCTTCGGCCAGTTGCAACAGCGCTCCCGCTTCGAGGATAGCCGCGTCCTTATTCTGCGTGGCAAGGTCCGCCACCGAGGTGCCCAGCGCTGCTGCTACACGGGCGAAGGTGTCGCCGTAGACCACGGTATGATCGGTCGTGTCTTTCGTCACCGTCGCGCCGACTCGGAGCAGATTCTTGATGTCCTTGTTGGCTTCGGCCAGGGCTTCGGGGGTTGTGGTGAAGGCGTATTCGCTAGCGAGGGCTGATACGGCATCGGATAGGGTATCGCCGTCGCCGACGATGTAGGTGATGGGCTGGACGAAGACACTGTCGTTGGCCGCGTCGATGGTGTCACGGACGACAGCGCAGTTGTGCATCCCGTGGATCTGCGGGTGTTTCGCTGTGTCGTCCGGATCATCGATCAGGATGAGCAGGGTCAGCGAGCCGACCGGGCCTTTGTTGAAGAGGTGGCCCGGCAGGCCGTCGCCGTCTGGAGTGGCATAGTTCAGATAAAAGCCGCCGCTATGGACCACGCTGATTTCCCATAACAGCCGGATAAAGTCCGCCGTATTGTAGAGCGACGCGTGGAAGGCATCCTCGTCGCTGCTAGTCGTCGTCGTCATGAGAGCCACACCTTCAGGCGGGCCGCTCTGGCTCAACGTCGAGAGGTTCGTTTTCAGAAGGAACGTCTCCTGTGGCGGATCCTCGCCCTCCGGAGGCGGCGTCGGCGTGACGTTGACAAGCGCATCGGAGACTAGGCCATTGGCGTCGCTGCTAGTAGGGTCGGGGCGGTAGAGCAGGTAGAGGCTTGCGTCGGCGTTGGGGGCTTGGTTGAGGTAGTCCCAAACCTCTTGCAGCTGATGACGGCCCACTTCATCTGCGCCGATGACGAGATAGCCGTTCGCCAGGCCCTCGTCGTCGCCGCCTACGGGCACCTGCTTGACTCCGAAGTTTACCATCGTGCCCCAGACGTAGCAGCCTACGTCGCGCACCGTCATCGGCTTGTTCGGCGTTTCTCTGGTACCCACTTTCAACTCGTAGACCAGCGCGCTCTCGGGTAGGGCGTCGATCTTATCCTGAAGCGTCGTTGGAAACGGCCAGATCGTTAGCGCGCTGCCCCCGTCGCCCGTCTCCGCCAGGCACGTCCCGGCGGGGGGCGCAGCAGCCACCCAGGCGATATCCTTCTGCAGGGCATCGCGGGTGGGGATCTCGCGGAACAAAGGTAAGCGGTGGAGCCGCTCGACGTTGGGCGAGAATGTGGCGGTTTGGAGTTGACTGACCCGCGTGCGCTCGGCAGCATTCAGCGTGATAGCTAGGTCGTCGCTGCTTCCTCCACTTCCTAGCTCGATCCAGCCGATATCTCCATCGTTGTCATTCTCTGAGACTGTGAGGGCGAAAGGATCGGGTAGGGTGGCCGGAAGCGGGAATTGCTGGCCGATGAGATCGTAGAGCGGGCCGGTGTCGAGGGTTGCGCTGGCTCCGGCTGTCAGGGGGGCGGTAGCGGTGGGGAGGGGCAGGCGCAGCCCGTGCAGCATGAAGCGCGAGACCATCCCGGCAGCGGTGTTGAAGTCGCCATTGTTGAGGAGCGCCGAGAGCAGATCTGGCACAGCCATCGACGGGATGTTGGGTAGAATAAGGGCGGCGTCTTCGACAAAGAGGCCCGTGGTAGATTGGATGCCAGTGGTCAGCGTGTCGAGCGTAAGGCCATACGTGTTAGCGATGCTCTGGAACGTGTCGCCGTCGGCGATGGTGTGGTCGAACGGTGGCACCTTCAGCACGGCACGAGGTATCGGCAGGCCCTCTATGCCGAGCACAACAGGAGCCAGCGCAGTCACGTCGGGAGCACCGAAGAGATCTTTGATGGCATCGAGGGTGTCGCTGCTGCGTGTGGTGTAGGTAAAGGCGGGGATCTGAAGGGACGTGCCAGCGGCGATCTCGGCGGTGGCGTCCTGCGGCAGGCTATTGAGGTCTATGAGGCCCTGGATCAGCGTGCTAAGGTCGAATACACCTGCATCGACAGCCAGATACATCGCGGCGATCCGGGTGATGGTGTCGCGGTGGGTGGCCGTGCGTTGTACGTCGCCACTGGAGAGCGGCACCGTGATCGATGTGCCTGCCGGGATGAGTTCGTCGGCGGTGAACTGGCTGCCGTTGGCGGCGACAGTGGCAGTAACGAGCGTGTTCAGCCCCGTGATTAAATTGAAGGTGGAGGGATCGGCTAGGCGCACCGTGAAGAAGGCCGCCACGCGGGCTGGCGTGTCGCCGGACTGGGCCGTATACAGGAGCGGTGTCGTAAGCGCGCTGAAGTCGAGCGCTATGCCAGAACTGAGGATGGGGTCGGCAGCGTTTAGCTGCATCATCGTGCTAGCATCGACGCCTGCAAACCGGGAGGCGGCTTTCGTGAAGCTGTCGCCCGCGCCCGCCTGATCGACGACGTCGTTGAGCCGGACCGTCGCGCCGGAGGCGAGCACCGCTGCTGACTGGTTGGCCGTGACGATACTGGCTTCGTCGATCCCACCGAATGCTACCGAGATGGCCTCCAAGCTCTTTGTCTTGGGGGGGCTTTGATTGTCGAGTTCGACGGTATAGGGGAATTCCTTGAGCAGGTCGATGGCTGCCTGGGCCGCGTAGCGCGCCAGCATCAAGAAGTAGTTCCGGAAGACAACCGTTGCCATCGACGGGTCGTCGGCAGCGGTAGCCGCCGAAGGTGTCGTTGGGCCGTCGCCTGCGCCATTGAGCCGGTCATTGACCTCTTGCTCGACGCTGTTCTCGTAATCGACCTGAAGCTGATCCAAGTACGTGTCGATCGTCTCCAGATAGCTGTCGCTAACCGGCGTATGTTCGGCAAAGTTGACGGTGGTGCCGTTGGCGGTAAGCGTGAGCGGGGGCGGGATCGGGAAGATCGTTCCGCTGAGTTCGTCGGTGCGGGCGGCATCGCGGGCGTCGAACCGGAGCACGAAGTTGTGCGTCAGGAAGTCTGCGGTCAGCGCTTGATAGGTGAAGTGCTCCTGCTGGAAGGAGTCTTCGTTGAGCTTCGCATGGAGCGTGTCCAGTTCGTCGGCAGTGACATCATCGCCCAGCATACAGGCATCGATGGTCCAGGCCAAGAGGCGGCTGACGAACTGGTTAAAGGGCTTATCGGCGGCGTTGTCCGATGCGGTGCCGTTGGTCGGGATCGCATTCTCGATGAACGGGAGCAGCACACACTGGACTGTTGCGCTGGGGTCGCTGGTGATGGTGAAGGCTGGGGTGAGGATGAGGTCGAGCGTCTGGATCTCTGGCGCGTTCTCTGCGGTCAGCGCCGCCACACTCGCCGACGACAGCGCGAAGCTGATGGCCCCACCTACCGCAGCCGGTGTAGCAGCGAGGTTGGTGGTAGGCGTGGCGAGGGTGTTGTTGCTTTGTGTGCCTTCAATCCAGGGCGGTTTGCCCTTGTCGCCTATCGTAAAGCTGGCATAGATCGTCGTCTTAAAGGAGAAATCGATCTTGACGAAGGCCACCTTCACCGACGCCTTGACTGAGACACCGGCCTCCAGTTCGATCAGGATCGGCTCGTAGGACTCCACCGTCAGCCGGGCGCTGGCATAGGCCACCACCTCCACGTTCACCTTGATCACCTCGAAATCGACCTTCCCGTAGAGCTTGCCCACAATGGCGATGGTGCCCTGGACGTAGTAGTACATCTCGTCCTGCACGTCCTGATCATCGGGCTCGAACCACGCCAGGACGCCTTCAAGGATGCCCACCACGGTAATGCTCAACCCGGCCTGAAGAACCCCTTTGTTGATGGTTTTGCCTACGCCGATGCTCAGGGCTAGGCCGAATTCGAGCACCGGGTCGAAGGTCCCGTTTGTGATCTGCGGCACCCGGCTCGATGTCGCGCCGCTGAGCTTGGCAAAATAGAAGCCGCCATAGCCGATGAACGGAAACACCTGCACCGAAGCCGACCGCGAGAAGTCGAGCCCCACCGGGAAGCCGACATCAATCTTGAAGTCGCCGTTGGTGAAGATGTCGATGGCGATGACCGGCAGCGTGATCGACACCGAGCCGAAGTCGAGCTGCCGCATGGCGTCGGGCAGCGTCAACTCAATATGGTAGAGCCCGATAGAGTCGGTGACCTTCTTGTAGAGGATCTCGAAGACCAGCCCCGAGAGCACCCCCACGCGGCTGCCCGAGAGGCCGATGCGGATGCCGTAGAGGTTGGGGTCGTTGAAGATGGCCGTGATCGAGACGGCCCGCATGAGCGAGAACTTGGCTGCAATGAGCCAACTGCTCTCAGCGCTGAAGCGGATGCCCGGCAGTTGCGCGGGGTTCTGGCTGTCGTCGGCGGGCACCATGGCCTCTTGCATGGCCCGGATGATGCCCTCCATCGTCGTCTCGTCGTTGGTAGGCGTCACGTGCTGGCCCAGCCCCAGGTAGTTTAGCTCGAAGAGCGGCGTCGGTCCGGTCGCTGGTGGCGGGTTCTCGTTCATCGGGTCCCACGCCAAGGCGTCGTCGCCGCTGTAGCTCTTACCGAGGAGTGTGCAGTCGAGCGCGATTTGCACCGAACTGGGTTTCCGAGCCTCTGTAGCCGTGGCAGGTTCGGCTTTCTTGTAGACTAGACTCAGGGCCGTGATGGTGATGAAGCCCAGGTCGATCTCGGTGCTGTAGGTGACATAGACGATGCCTTGCGTGACGTTGACCTTGAGCACCAGCGCGTCGAGGCTGAGGTCTAGCAGGGCATTCCAGGGGGCCTCCATCGACAGCTCGTAATACGGATCGACTAGGCTGATGAGGTATTGGAGCAGGCTGCCCACGGTCTGATCGACCATGTTGATCTGGAACTCAGTATCCTGCTCGTTGCTGATGACAGCGTGCACCTCGAAGTCAAGTTCGCCGATGCCGATGAAGCCATCGAAGGTGAGGGTCAGGGTGGGATTGTTCTCGTCGGCGTAACTTCTGGCGAGCGAGACGACCGCGTCGTTGACAGCGAGAATGCGGGTGCCGAAGAGCGTAATGCCTGCATCTCCAGCGAGTGTAAAGTTGAAGCTTTTTGACTGGGGATCTACGAGGAAGTTGAAGCCGGTGATATCGAGTTGGGCGATGTCGGTGGGAATCGTCGGCACCTCGAAGGTGTTATTGGCATCGTCGGCGAGGATGTTGTTGATGGCATCGATCAGTGAGACCGGCTCGCCAGCATAGCGCCCCGAGACGATGAAGCCTGGGATATCTACCTGCACCTCGAACGGCAGGCCAGCAATCTCAATGTTGGCAAGCAAGGCGACCGCCATCGTCCGTGCACCGAGCGGGTCGAAGATCGTCCATTGGAGTTCAAAATCGATCTTCAGCGCGCCGCCAAAGAGCACCCACTGTTTCGGCTGACCGGTACTTGGATCCGTGACACTGCCGAGGCGCAGCAGGAGGTAGGTGAGCTTGCTACTTGAATAGGCATAGTTGGCCGTGAACGATAAAAACCCGACCGCGCCAAAGAAATCATCCTTGAACTGTGCAGCAAAGTCCGTAGAGAAAAGGCCGTCGAAGGCTTCCCAGGCATCGCCGACGAGCGAAACGAGATTCTCGATACTGCCCTCGGTCGGATTCTCGGGGCGCACCGTGAGTGCGGCATACCCGCCGCTCGTGTAGATGACAGCCTCGAAGAGAAGCGTCAGCGAACCCTCGTTGCCCGTAAACGCAATGCCCGCGCCGACGTAGTTGGTCGAGGTGGCATTGAGGGCCTCCTGGGCCTCATCCAGCGGCGGGATGTAGGTGGCTCGCACCCCGAGCCTCGGAGCCTGGAGCGTGAGGAGGCCACCGAGTGTAAAATCGTTCGGAAGTAGGGGGGCGTGTAAATCGAAGGCCGGGCCGTCGTCGGTGGCGGTGATAGCGCCGCTGAGAGAGGCAGAGGTGGGTGCATCGGGAATCAACTGGAGGACGGTACCGATGGGGTTGTCGTCGCCATCCAGCGCGACGGACGAGGCATAGGTCAGAGTGTCGCCATTGGGCAGCGTGGTGAAGTGTAGGGTCTGCGCGGAGAGGGCTGACTGAAGGTCATTGATCGGTAGGAAGGCCAGTTGGTCGAAGCTAGTGCCGAACGTCCAGTCGCCGAGTTCGATTTCTATGACGAAGTTGACCTCATTCACGCCACCGTCAGGGACGAGCGTGAAGGTGATCGTCGGGACGGTCTTGCCCTCAAGATTGAGGAAGGAATCACCTGCCGCGCTTGGTGTGGTGGCAGGAAAGACTAGCGTGTCTTGCGGATCCGTGGGGATTGCAGTTGGATCGACAACGAGGTCGAAGCCGGTATTATCGAGATGTGTTTCGAGCAGGCCAAGGACACGCGGCGACAGGATGGCGTCGTCGAGCGTGATGCTGCCGCTGCTGGTGGCCTGGTCAATGAAAAACTGCGCGAGTTCTTCGAGGGTTTGAAACGTTTGCATTCAGGCACCTCAAAGGTCGATGTAAATCGCCATGTGGTCGCTCGCTCCTCGGATCTTGCCGAAGTTTGTGATATCGCGGAATAGATCATTCTTCTGATCTGTCGTCAAACCCGGATGATCTTTTATGCTTTTAATGCTGTTTTGGAGGGCGGAAGGGATTGCACCCGGGAAACTGAATACACGATTCACAATAGTGCCTAGCCGAGCGGCTTCTTGGGGATGAATTAAGAAGTTATCCAGACATTTTCTGGGCCAATTGGGGTCGGGTAGCTGGGTCAACCTGTTAGGGCCTGTAGGGGGGCCTTGGGACATGTAGCCATAATAAGGAGCGGTGCTCTCATCCCCGCTTAGGCTAGCGAGGGGGATTGGAGCCATGTGTGTTGCGATGTTCTGCAAGAACGGTTTGATAGCCAATTCGTAGCCGAGTTCGGTAAGCGAGTCGTAGCCATTCGTGTAGTTCGGGTTCAGAAGATTGATGTTGAAGTCGCCAGCAATAACCCGGATTTCGCCCCCAACATGGGCACGTTCCACGTCGTCGATCTTGGCAATCTGTTCCAGCGCTTCTATTGCTTTATTAGCCTTAGAAGGAGCATGCAGTGAGAAGAGTGTAATGCTGCGCCCCCCGATAGTTTTCTCAATGAAATTGGTTTGAAAGGGAGGGCGTTTTTCCGGCGACGGAAAGGTCAGAGGGGCTATTGGGGAAGCAGGATCGGGGTAAGCCCAGCGTCCTGCGAGTTGGTTTTGGTTCAGGTTGGCCCCGATAGCCCCGCCGGACGGTGGTGCGGCGGGCAAGGCCCCTGCCCACGGGTCCGGGTACGCTGGCGCAGGAGCATCGCTTAAACCGCCACTTCCTATCACGGTCCTTGCTAGATCTCTCCATTCAGTCTGAAAAGGGCCTCGAAAGTCTAATTTGCTATTCTTGAAGAAGACGGCAACACCTTCTTTATTCCCCTCTGATCCGAGGATCAAGGGCGGTACTACACACCATTGACCATCGGCATCGACTGACCGAAGATGATATAACAGCGCCAGGACAGCCGGTCCCCCGGAGGTATGGCTGACAATCGTTCCATTCCCTAGGATCATAGCGGCGGTTTCAATCTCAAGAACAATCAGGATATCTGGATCGACTCGTTGAATCGTGTCGGTGATGTGTTGCTGTCTCAGTTGATTCGGGTCTCCGGCGTTAGGGAGAAACTTATTAATCCCTAAATCCTGGATATTCCACAACATGATTCTCGTAGCCATCCGTGGCCTCCTTCGGATTTAAGGGGTGCCCGGCAAGGTGCTGGGGGGGATCAAGGGCTTCGACGCAGGTAGAGGTTTGGCACCCTGGTCGTAGACAGCGTACCAGCCGAGCGTATTCTCGCCGGAGGTGGCCTCCGGGTCGCCGAAGATTAGGAAGTCTGTCCGGCCCTGCGGTGGCAGCGAGATGCTGAAGAAGCCGAGCGAGATCGATTGCAGGCGCAGCACGTAGCTGATGATGGCGTCGCCCGCAGTGTTTTCGCCCGGCACCACGTAAAACTGGATGTTCTTGATCTTGATTTTGAGCAAGCCCTGCACCGGAATCTCGCGCTTGTTGCCTTCGGAGCCGGGCAGCTTCAGGCCGGTGAAGACGTTGTAGCTGTCGGCGGTGCGGGTAGGGCTCCAGGCCACGATTAGCCCGGCTATGAAATCGCCCGCCGGGGCCAGCGAGCCGAGGCTCCCCAGCGCCAGATCGAACTGCAAGGCATACCAGGGAAACTCAAGCATCCCCTGGCTGAGTGGGCTGGTGACCGACATATAGCCCTCGTCGACGGGCAGTGTGCCCTGCTCGCCCTGCGCGAAGGCTTTGAGCTTAAGCGGGAAGTTGCTGAAGAGGCTGTCGTCCCGCACCCCGCTCTGCGCGAGGTCGAAGGCAATCCGCCCGGCGTCAAAGACGAAGGTGTTCACCGGCACCATGGCCGGATCGGCGGCCAGATCGAACGACATATCGACGTGCAGGTTGGCGATGTGCAGCGCGCCTTCGGTGGTGTCGTCGGAGCCGAACGAGAAGATGTCGAACCCTTCCAGGGCCTTGAAGTCAACGCTGCCCCAGAACGTGAAGCGGGTCTCGACGTGGGTGGTGCCGTCGTCCTGCTTTTCCGAGGAGAGGGTGATGAACTGCGCCTGGACGAACTCGACGGTCTGCAACACACCGCTGGTCATCGTGAAGCGGTTGTCTTGCTCGTTCGTGAAGACGTACGAGGCGTGGCCGTCGTGGTCCTGGTAGATGCCGTTGAATACGAGGTTGTTGTCAGTCCCGCCCTCCAGCGCCGCAGACTCCTGGAACAGGGCGTTGACCTGAAGGTCGATCTGGCTGGCAAAATCGACGATCTGCGTGTTTTTGAACCGGACCTTGAGTTTGAGCACCTTGTAGTTGTAGGCCGCGCCGCTGGCTTCGAGCAGATCCGGGTCGTCGTACATAAGCAGCCCGAAAAGCGAACTCGGCTTGAGTGCCAGGTCGTTGGTAGACCGGTCGATGGGGCTCACGTTGACGCCAGCGTGATGGGCGAAGAACTGCGACGGATCGATACCACCGGCCAGGCCCTGCAACTCGTCGGGGAGGTCGTCCACCGGCACGTGTACGTTGAGCGCCAGGATGCCGTGCCACCTCGGGTTGAGCACCACATCGTAGACGAAGTCGCGGAAGTCCTCGCTGGCGCACTGGCTCGCATTCAGGCAATCGGCCTGTCCGTCTCCATCCGGGCAGCATTGTTCGATGGCGTTCTGGAGGAAGCTCGTCAGCGTCTGGCTGGCCTGGTCCGGGTCGCCGTTGTTGAATGCTTCGGGCAGCGACCATGTGCTGATCTGCGCGGCCAGTTCCGTCAGCGGCTTGTCATAGAACTTGAAGAGCAGCATCGTCGGATGCTCACCGCTCATCGGACGCCATTCCGCCGGGTTAAGCTCAAACAGCCAGTCTTTGATGAAGAGGGTACTGTCGGTCTCGCCAAGGTAATCCGCGATGGCGGTGGGGTCGGTGACGACGAAGAAAAGCTGGTTGGCCTGGAGCGCCGTCCAGAGGTCCGACCCTCTCGGAATGCCCTTGAGCAGCATCTGCTCCAGACCCGTCTCGGTCGTGTCGTTTTGCGAGAGGACCAACTCTTTTATCTGCGAGAATGCCTTCGTACCATCAATCGGCGTGTAGGTCGATAGCAGTCCTTGGGGGGTCGTGCCCTTCACATCCGTTGTTGCGCTGCTGCTGGTTGCGGGGGCATTCGGGGCTTCCGCCTGGGCTTTTCCGATGGCCCCCACGATGTTGCGCCGTGTAGGGCTAACGACCTGGAGTTCCATCTGCCGGAGGTCTTCGAGGTCGCTGCTCTGCACGCCGGTATAGGGCATCATGGGGAAGGCCAACGGATCGACGGCGTCAAGCGTCTCGGGGAGGACTGTGGCAGGCACCGGCATATAGACCAGCGGTGGGAACGGAGCCGTCGCCCCGCCGTCGCCGCCCGCGTCTGGGCTAAAGAGTACCGAATCGTCGGGTTGGGCGTAGAAATAGACCGCCGTGTCGCCCTCAGCATCGGGATCGGGCTCAAAGCGGAAATAGGCCCAGGAGGTGGTTGCCTTGTCGGTGAGGAGGTCGTCGGCCTTCGTCGGCTTGGCCGGGGCGCCCGGCTCAAACGTAGGGGCGTAGGCGTCGTTGCCAGGGGAGAAGGTGACGCGGTTTGTGCCGTCGGGCAAGAGGTTGACGTATTCAACGCCGGAGAGCCCGCACATAAAGCTCTCATCGACGACCGCCGCACTGTTAGCGCTTCGGGCCGCTGTCACCTCGTCTGGCACGTCGGCGATGAACGAATGCTGGGGTACAAGGTAGAGTGGTGCCCAGCGGCCTGGGTCCTCGCTATCCGTCGGATTCTGGGCGAAGATCAGGCGAGCGTCTGTGTCGGGCGTAAAGCGGATGGTATGCCCCAGGTTGATGGCAAAGTACGTGTCGATGTCGCTGGTCTCGCCGGTTTGCAGCGGGAGTGGCGTGAAGGAGAAGAAGGTGCGCGTACCCTCCAGCGGAGCCAGTGGATCGAGGTTGGGGTACACGTTGATGCCGCTTTGCGTCTCGCTGAAGACCGGATATCGCTGCGAGGTGTAGAAGAACGCGCCGCCGACCTCCGGAAAGGCGATGTCGCGGAAGAAGAGCCGCAGCCCGGCATCGAGGTGAGTCAGGTCGGCGGTGCCGCCGGTGTGGCTCAGCGTGGCCTCGCATTGCAAGCAGCCCGCCAGCGTCCCGCACAGCGGCACCGTCACTCCGCCCTGGACTACCAGCAGGTCTGCCTGGCCGTATCCTGTAAAGAAGTGGATGTGAGCTTGGGTGTCGTCGGGAGGCGTGATGACGAAGCTCTCGCCATCATTCGGGTTGAGATCCACCGTACACCCCGATCCGATGATAAGCGAGACGTTGTGAAAGTCAAACGCTGCCAGCGGGCGGGTGCGGTAGGGGGTAGGATCGGCGGGTGTAGGTGTCAGGGCGAGGAAGGGGCCGCGTAGCCCGCTCTGGAAGTCGGCAGGGTTGCTGATCCAGGCGAAGCGGGTGCCGAGGCGGCTGGGTGCGTCCAGGTAGTGCCAAGCGGCCTGGGCGAAGGGCTCTTCTTGCCCAGAAGGATAGGGCATATCGAGGAAAAGGAAGCAGCCGATTTGCCCGGTCCACGCATCATTCAGGCTGAGCGTAGTCGGCCCCGTGATGCCTCGGGGCAGCAGGTAGAACACCTGCGGCTCTACGGAAGAATTCGTACCGCTTCCTGGAGCATCGCACTGGGCTTCATAGAGCGGTGCGAAGGCGGTTTGCGTAAACGTGACGGCCATCAGGCGTCCTCAAGTGGAGGGGATGAAGAGATCGATAGGCATGTACGTGAGCCGGTCACCCTTAACCAGCGGGAGGTCGAAGGTGCGCACATCGGCCTCGGAGAGCCCTAGATAGCCAGGGTTGAATTCTACCAGCTTAAGCTCGGTCCACTGTTTGTCGGTCGCCGTTTGGATTTGGAGGCGGTGTAGAAAGAGGTTGATGGGCGAGTCGCTGGTGCCTTTGTTGGTCCAGTAATAGGCTGGAGGCACGTTGAGGAAGCGCTCGGCCAAGTGGCGCACGGTCGTCCCCACCGGCACGTAGACATGCTGGGCCGCTCGCCAGAGCGTGCCGCTTCGTTCGGTACCTTGTGCGGTGCTTTCTCTAGGTCGGCGTATCGCCACCCAGACCCCGATCTCCGGCACGACGACGGTCCGCCCGCGAAAGACGAAGCATTGCACAGGCAGGTTGCCCGTGGCCGCCTCGCCGCACGTGCCGCTGGCGTACGCCGTCGTTGCGTTTTCGAGGTCTTCCAGGGTGTCCGCGCCAATGAGCGTCACGTTTTTCGTGATGCTCTCATCGCCTATGGCGTCGCTAGCCACCATCTGGCGCGGATAGCAAAGCCGGTAGTAGCGCCGCGCCGTACCGGCGGCCTGCAAGTCCATCAACCCTGCCGCCACCGTCGTCGAGCCCGATGGATTGGCGATGTCGGGGGCTGATATACTGCCGAGAAAGGCGTCGAAGGCAAGCCGCCGGACGCCGTCTGCGCCGAGCACGCCCACGACGTCGTAGGTGAACTGGCCTCGGCTAATGAGGTGGTTGAACGCTGAGCCCGGCCCGATAAACTGGTTGGCTGTAAATTCCACCCGAAGCCGCATGCCCGGTTGCAGATCGACGTACGGCCCGGCTCCTGAGGCAAACCCCGGCTCGAAGCTATACCGGTAGAACAGCGATCCGGCTAGCGAGGCGGGCAGAAGCTCGGCCAGGCGCTGCCCGACCGCGAACGTAGCACCTGGCACCAGGGGCGAGCTTGCCTGCACCTCGATGGCGTCGAGAGCGGCAAGCATCGCTGCGAAGTTGGCTGCAAGCTCTTGTCGGGCTGCTGGGTCGCACTTCCAGAGGTTCTTGTTCTTGACAGTGACAATCACCCCGCCCTTATTGGGTTTTTTTATCTCAAATGAAAAATCTTTGTTGTCAAAGACATCATCAGATTTTGCGGTCGTGGTATGGGGAAACTCTTCCGTAAACCCCTGATTATAGGTGAATTCCGGCGGGAGCAGGTACACCGCATCTGTGCAGGCGTTGTCCGTGCCGGTGTAGGTGGCGTTCACCTGATAGTTAAAGGTCCGTTGCGGATCAGGCATGGGAGGGTCCTGTCGGTACGTGAAGGAACGGGATAGGGGTGTCCAACTTGTTTCCCTAAGCGTTGCAGAGAAGTCGGAGGGAGCAAGCTGTGTGCCTGGTGGTGCACTTCTAGCGGGGACGGGCGTCCTCCGCGCTACTATTGATTATTGATAGACGGTCTTTTTGGCGCTTTCTGGCTGTAAAACATTGCAGACTTCAGCCAAGCACCGACCTATGCTTATATAAGATGCCACTAGATGTCGGCTTGCTCAGGCGAATGTAGCCTCGATACTGCGGCCCGCCAACAAAAGAAGCTAACCTAATTCACCATAGGTACTAGGTATAAGATTGTCAAGAAATATTCCTTGTAGGCGACGGTGCCAGTAACATCAGTGCCGATATAATTGCACGTGATCGTAGCTCCGGGCGCTTGGCCGAGTACGATGCCGTAATGTGCGAAGTTGTTGATGACCAGCCCTCGGGCGGTGAGGAGGACCGCAGATAGGACCTTTAGCCCTGAACTGTTACCGGCCTGGGAGCCGTCGAGGATGATCTTGAGGTTGCGCGTGGCGATACTGCTTCTGCAGGAGGCACTGGGCTGGGCGGTGCCGTCGATGATGAAACGCGCACTGATGATGGGCAGGGCGCTCTGGGGCCGAATTGTGCAGACGCCGGTGGTGCTGTCGCAGCCGGAGGGGCTGATGGCGTACCTGCGGTCGATCACGCAGGAGGCGGAGCAGACTAAGACCATGACGGCCAGGGCTCAGGCGGCTGCCGAGTGGGTGGTGATGCTCTTTCTGGCGAGGGCAGTTCGTAGGATGAGGGTGTTTGGAGGGAGGTAGCTTTGGTAGGCTGTTCGTCTTTCGCCGGAGCGTTATGAGGAGGTGCTAGCGATTATTGCGGGGGAGTAGGTGGGTATCGCAAATCCTTAGTCCATCGCTGCAATGCGTGATTCGAGCGCCTCGGCCTCGGGCTGACGCCTTAGGTAGCCCATCGCAATGATTAAGGCTTGGGCTTTCTCTAGCGCATGTCTTGCCTCCAGGGTCTCGCCTCGTTGAAGGCGCCAGCGGGTTTGTTCTAGTGCCAGATCGCCCTCGAAGCGGCGCATGCCCGTCCGCGCGACGAGTGTTCGCACTTCTTCGAGGTCGTACCAGGCTTCCTCCTGGCTGCCCTGGCTGAGATAGAAGGCTGAACGGGAAAGCAGGCCGAGTGCGAGAAATTCAGCGGCTCCTGCTGCGCGAAGGCCACTCACCGCCCTGCGGAGGTGCTCCTCGGCGGCTTCGAGATTTGGCGGAGAGGTGGCCATGTGAGCCCGGCCAAGAATGAGGTGCTCCAGCGCAATAGTGAGAAGGCTATCGCTGGGCACACGCCACTCGAAGAACAGCTTTGCCCGGCGTAAGACCTCGGCGGCTTTACCCTCCGAGAGGAGCAAATCGCAGTACCAGTAGCCCTGGAGGGAGTAGAGGAAAGGGTACATGGACTGATCCTCTACCTGGATCCGCTCGGCCTCTCTAAAGAGTGCCCTGGCCTCATCTACCCGGCCAAGCTGGTGCAGCACATCGGCGTGGACAGCCCTCATTCTCATCCGTTGAGACGCATCACCACTCTTGTCGGCATACCCGGTGGCGTCACGAGCTCGGGCGTCGGCCTCTTCCAGGTTGCCCAGCGTGAGGTAGAGCTCGCTCAGGTTGCTAGCGCTTTTGGCGGCGTTCGCCCAGTCCTCCGCCGCCACGCTCCGACGGAGCGCCTCCTCCTGCGGAGAGGCCGCCTCCCGAAACCGCCCCAGCGCCCGCAGATCTAAGCCTGCCACGCTGAGTACCCAGGCTTGGGCCGGGCTACTGAGCGACGGATGAGGCTCCATCCAGCGCGCGGCGAAAAAGTGCGACAGACATGAGAGATCTGCTGCAAATGCGCCGAGCTTCTGTGTCAGGTAAAACTCATTCCCATGGAGGATGCGGCGACGATACACCTCGCGACGTGCCTCATGGTGGAGCCCCGCCTGGCAGCCGTGACGCACCGCTGCAAACAAAGGCTCCATCTCCCGAAGCGTCGACGGCTGATTGTCCGCCGCGTCCTTGTAGTACTCGTAGAGCAGCCGGTGGCCCTCCCGGTGGCTCTTCGCGTGCTTCTTCTCCAGAAGCGCTCCGAAATGCTCCCTCACGACCGGGTGCGCATCTATCGTATCGGTGTGGCGGCTCGCTCGGGCTACGAGTCCTGCCGCGCGCAGACGCCTGAGCGGGCTCTCCAGGCCCTCCGTCTTCAGGTGCCTACTGAGGCCCCGAAGCGGCATCTCTGCGCCGAGGACGGCCCCTACAGCCCCCAGCGGTGCCGGGCGGTCGAACAGGCCGAGTATGTGCAGTAGTTCAAGCGCAGCGCTCTCGCCCAACCGCTTTTCCCACGCCCGCAGCACGCGCCGGGGATGGCCGCCTTCTTCAACGGCATACTCCAGTGGCGGCAGCGCTTTAGCCGACGAGATGTGCGGCCTGTCTGATCCATCCGCGAGCAGGCTCGCCAGGAGTGATACGGCCAATGCATGACGGCCCAACTCCTCGACGACTGCTTCCAGCTCAACGTCCTCACCCCGCACCCGCGCTACCCGCAAGAGCGCCCGGCCTGCCAGCGGCGAGACCTGATC
Organism: Chrysaora achlyos; assembly: GCA_015164055.2. Taxonomy (NCBI): domain Eukaryota; kingdom Metazoa; phylum Cnidaria; class Scyphozoa; order Semaeostomeae; family Pelagiidae; genus Chrysaora; species Chrysaora achlyos. Next base: position 21,953 of record WUAR02024459.1, read on the forward strand.
CAGATCCCGGTGAACAACTGCCGATTCGCCGTGAGCACCAAGATCCGTCAGGCGCTCCCGTGTTTTCACCACGC
>WUAR02024571.1:0-10310 GCA_015164055.2 Chrysaora achlyos
ATCATTGGCAACTTGCAAGTCAAGACCGAGTATTGGTTCAAGGTTACAGCGTTCACCTCGGCTGGAAAAGGACCTTCTAGCATATCAGTCACCTCGAAAACTGACGACCAAAGTATGTAGTGTATCTTTTTTTACAATTTTTATTGTCAGTGATTGACTCAGTGAGTAAATGACAAAACACCACTTCAACTTAGTGGCGTAACGCAGTTAAGGACACCTCGGTTCCAGAACTAAGGGCCCCCAACTGTTTCGCAGCCCCCACCTGGAGGCCCAATCTTAATAAATTCCTACTCTGCCCGAGTGTCTCCGTTACGCCACTGCTTCAACCGATAACTTCGTTGGGGAAATATTTGAAAATATCCCTTTATATTATTTTGACCTCAGATTCGGATTCAACACCTTAAATTTGGATTCGACGCACATTTTTGTACTGCTACTCTTCTTGGTTTTTATTCTGTCGCGACGAAAATTCTGCAAATTTATAAGGGACTTGACCGTGGCTAATGACTGAGTGTGTTAAGTTTCACCCCCAATAATTTTCACGGGCAGATGCCTTATACTGTGCATTTTCAAAACTTTTTATTTTCATAAAATCAAGAATATAAGGTTTAGGAATATGAAAACATGTATCCACTCCAAAGTTTTGGTGCTGAATCCGAATCTGGGATCTAACATAATATTTGGTGAAAGTTTCAAATATTTCCAAAACTAGGACACTAGTTGAAGTGGTGTATTAGGCTGGTTTCTCTCTTAGAATATAACTTTGTGAATATATATCAACTAAAGTTGGCCAAATGAATACAACAAGTCAGGAGTGTATTTCCAAAAGATCTCTTAAGATTTTCAACTTGATAATTCGATTTGTAATGTGAAATGTTGCCAAGGAACAAATTTTAAAATTTCAATGCAATTTGCATGTAAATGTGCGTTGATTTCTTTTTCCGTTATTATAAGGTTATTAAGGCTATAAAATCAATTTCTTTTATGCAGCCCTGCCTTTCGTCAGATCAGTCTCCGTTTCTGGAATAACCAGCAATTCAGTGCTCGTCAAATGGGAGTCACCACGCTCTACTCCTGGGCTCACTGTCACTGGATACAAGGTGGGTGCCTCTTAATTCATTTGTATATATATATATTGAAGTAGAGAGATTGGAGGCAAACAACTGATATATTAACCGAAGAACAAAAAAGCCTTTGCACTTGCTTTCCTTATCTTCAGAGTGCGATCATAAGCAGTTCTACCCAATATACATAAACAGACGGACAGCTTTAATACGTACATACATACATACTGTACATACTTTGTTGTTTGTCTATGCTTCTGCAAAGTGCTCAGTGCCAAGGGGGAAGAGCTGGTTATAAGAGTTAGACAAAAAATAAACCCTTACTAAGTTGAGACTCAAACGCTGTATGTTATCATCAGACAGGACTACCCTTTTTTGTTTAACTCTTATAATATATATATATGTATGTTTATGTAAAAGAAATAATGAAGAAAGACTTTAAGTATGCAACTCAGAGTTTCGTGATTCCTCAATCTTCATACTTATATAGTGTTTTTTAATTATCTCTTTAACGAGCTTCTTATGTTGAGCAATTTGAGTGATGAATATTCACTTAAAAATCTATGTAGATATTTATATTTGGATGTGTCTATCCTGACGGTAAAGTGCTAAATACATGAACATGTAGAGCGTTGTAGATTGTAGAAAAATTAAAGACAAGACATAATATTTTGAAGATGGCGAAAGCGTGAAACTCGGAGTTACAGCAAAAGTTATGTCTTGTCTTTAATTTGTCTACAATCTAGATTTTTATGGATATATATATTGGCCCATATATATTTGGATGTGTCTATCCTGACGGTAAAGTGCTAAATACATGAACATGTAGAGCGTTGTAGATTGTAGACAAATTAAAGACAAGACATAACTTTTGCTGTAACTCAGAGTTTCACGCTTTCGCGATCTTCAGACAGACTCTAATATTGACCCATATATATTTCTGGTTCCAAATAAAGTTAGATCGTTTCTTTATTGCTTTTTCTGTTTGAATTTCTGTTCATGCTTTAAATCAAAGAATTATTGATATATAAAAGTAGCTGATTTGCTAATTTATTTAAGTATGCTGATGCCGAGGCCCAATGGTAATTACTTGATAATTACATATATGGTCATTTCACCCTACCCCATTTTTCCCCCAGGTCACTGCCGCTGGTTCCAAATCGTACAAAGATACGTCAGGGGTGGAGAAAAAGGTCAGCAGTAACGGGGAACAGCTCATTCCATTCACACTGAATTCGGCATTTTTTGGCAATCTCAAACCATACCTACACTACACGATTTCCGTTCGGGTTCAAACCACATCTGGCACTGGAGATCGCCAAGTCATCCAATTCTGGACTAAGAAATCTGGTAAGACGATTGTTGTGTGGTCGACAAATACTATTTAAATATTTATTTTGATTAATTGTAATGATATATTAAAAAACCTTGTTTTTTTTGCAATACACAAAATCACACATCATGTATTGCACTTAGATTATAGTTTGCGCTTTAGATTATTATTATTTTTGTCATCACAGGTATATAGGCCGAGATTACCCTTACTTGAATTAAAACTATAGCTAATTAAATAAGGTTGTTAGAAGAAATATTATACGAGACTATAAGCTAAAACAGAAGAATTATATAGTAATAAAGAATACAGTTATGAATACAAATAAACTGAGATTATGCGATACTTATAACTAAGAAAATGCAACAAATCCGCTCAAACTATTTTTTACGAAAAATTTCCTAAAAATTTGGTAGCTTAGCTACTTTGTTTGGCTAACCAAGCAAACCGTATTCAAACGCGATGTCAAAAACAAAGTGGAGAGGAAAAAACCCAGCTTGAAAACTGCTTGTCACTTGAAAAATAGGACTGCATTGGCTCTATCTGTTGGTTATTGGTAGCCTTCTTGCTTCTAGCCAATGAATTATATTGAATTTCTCCGATTTTCTTCCCGTGTAGCCCCTCGTTCGGTGGAGCCACCAAGAGGAGTCAAAATTGTAGATGGCACAAAAGTTTCCGTCATTCTTTCACCATCATCAGTTGAAAACGGAGCTATTGAGTGAGTAATATTGATTTATGAAATTTAATTATTGTTAGTTCAATTTTTTTGTATTAAAGGCAGCCTGTTCCCTATTATATTCCATTGCAATAAAATTGCTGCATCACTCACTCTAATGCAAGGAAATACTACAAAACCAATTAGCAATGCAGTACATTTGTAGAGCATTTTTGTTCAAAACATTTGGTTTGTAATGTGCTCTGTGATGCGTGATTTTTTTGGGCACGTAACTAAAGACAAGAGATATTTTAAGTATCTCAACAAATTTCTGGACAAAAGTCCAGCAACAAGTCAAAACAAAAATGATTTTCCGAAATTTCGTAGTTTAAAATCCAATGCTAAATCTTGTCTTTTTACAAACGATTTCAGAACAAAATTTAAGGGTATTGTTGGGGATACAAACTAGTCTGTCTAGATCTTCGATGACCTTGTTTTGTGGGCATTATGATTATTATCAACGCTATGCAATTGCGTATATAGAAACCTAGAATGTAGTGGTATTTCTTTAAGTTGTAACCGTGTCCAACAATCTCTAACTTTTCGATTGCTTTCTCCACTTACGGGCTTATACTAATCTTCTCTAAATACATATTTTACAAAATTCAGTGAGCTGGTACGTGTAAACAACAACAAAAAACAACACAAAATACAGCAAAACAACACTTAAACGGTTCCATTTTTTTGCAGCTTTTATCACCTCTATGTGGTCGATTATGGGCTGAATTACCAGCGTTCCGCACTCGAAAGCAATAACCCGGATAGCCTCTTACAAAGCCAACGCCGGAAACGAAGATCAACCACCAGCCCGAATGTTTACACCACGGCCGAACTGAAACCGCACGAGCTGCCCAAAGAAGTCATAATCGGTGCGGGGAATAAAATCGGAGATTACAACAACAAGAAGCTTACTCCTGGTCACACGTATCGCTTTTTCAGCAGATGCTACGTGAAGAAGGACTCCAAATATGTCCACAAGTCGAGCAACTTTACCGGGGCTATAACCCTGGACAGCAAGCCAATAACCAATGACCGGAATCTGAACCGGGTGGATGCAAAGGATGGGAAAACCGGAGCAAGCAGTGCTGGTACCAAAGAGGATAGCGGGGGCAATGGAGTGCTGATAGCAGGGGTTGTTACAGCGTTGGTGTTCGTCATTGGAATTATCGTATTGAGCATCTATCTCAGAAGGTATGTGAAGTATTTTTATTTCGATTCCGGGGTAAATATTTTTAACAATAGGCCGGTAGAACTTAGAACTTTCATGCTCATTCTTCGATTTTTTTATCCGGTATCTTCCTTTATCCCTTTATTAAATTTTCAAGGTAACTAGCCCAGAATGGCCCCTTATCTACGTGCAAAGTGTACAAAGTTAAGATAACCATTAGCAATGAGATAAACTAAACATACAAGAAATATTTTAACGAACTCTAACACCAAACATTTTCAGATCAGAATATGGTTCTATCTTTAACCCTAATTCTGGCCTCTTTTCTTTCTTTCTTTCTTGCATTTTTTTTATTATCTGCGTCTTTATTTGTTTTCCCCTCGATCGTTATTCGTCCGTACCCATTTCTTTTACTTTGAGAAGGAATAGAAACCCAATGAAAATTCGTAAATTTTCAAACCACCAAACAGCTGCGGTGTAGCTCACTCAGATAATCAGACATTCATTTTTGACCACAGCTACCCCCTGTAATCAACAAATTTTTAGAATGTTTCAATACTCTAGGCTTCATATCCAAGCGGGCATGCATTGATATGTTATATTCTCTTCTCGTTTCCAGGAGAGGTTGCCGCAGATCGAACCTTCCGGCTGACGAAGAATGCAAGAAGCCGCTTCAGGGAAGGAATGGTTCCACTAAAGAAGATAGGCCCAAAGACCTAGTTGAATTGCATCGCATGAGACATCCGACGACTGAAATGATGACCCATCCACCAATCGCCGTCGCCGATTTCGCAAATCACGTCACTTCGATGAAGTCCAACGACGCGGAGAAAATTGTGCAAGAATTTGAGGTATAGATGTCTAATTTATTATTTTCAATCTAGGGCTTGAGAAAATGGTTTTTGTTCCTCACAGCAAATTGAAGTTTGCAGGCGCGGATTAGCTCTCAAAAAAGGGCCGGGGGATCTATCTCAGGAGCCCCCTTTTCACCAAGGTCAATCGTGCTCCTTCTCTTCAGGGTCACATTTCTATTATAAGAGATGGGTGCATCAAATCTGGCAAAGTCAAGTTTATTGACAAGAGAAACACATCACTTACTAGATCCAAACTTTAACAGAAAATACATGGTATATAGGCTGCATGATCGGAATCAAATCAAAAAGATTTCAGGGTACTTTATTTCCTCATTGGGATGATAGATCAAAGGGCCCTGTTGGAAGGATTTAGGAGTGGCGGAGTTGCCAGGCTTTCTCACCAGTATTGAAACAAATTTTATTAGCTGTAGTACTTTATGCCTGTTTCTCTTTTGGGGCCTCCCTTCGGGGGGCCCACCGGGCGATCGCCCGGTAGCCCGGTGGGCTAATCCGCACCTGGAAGTTTGTTGTGATAAATGTCTTAGAATTGCATTGCGAACATGATGCCGTCTGATCATTTACTTGCTTAATTCGATGTGAAATTATCATGAGAGCATGCTGGCTGGAAGACTTCCCCGAACTGTTGCTATTATGATGTTAATTGGGCTCTCGTATCTAGATCTGTATGGCTCTACGTGTAAGTGTGATAGAATAGCAAAGCTTGATTGCACATAAGTATCCAGTAAATCGTTTAATTGACTCTGAGAAATAATATTTCTCGATTTAATCTTTTTTCCGTCTGTCAAATACTTTTGAAGTCCAGCATTAGTTCTAAGTATTTTAGGGTTTTTTATTTTCCCTAATATTTTATGATAACTTACTAGTTCTGATGTAGTGAGAATGTAGGAAATGTAAAAAAAAATATCTTTTTTAGTCTTTCGATCCTGATCAAAAGTATATTTCGGAAGCTTCAAGCCAGCCTTTCAACAGAATGAAGAACAGATATCCTAATTTACAAGCTTGTAAGTTTATGAAACTTTTACGTTAACTATAGTAATGAACTTGCTGTTTTTTGATGATTTCGTTTGCTAGTCGCTTCCTTTGGATCCAACAAACGTCGCTAGATAGTTTTTTTGCCTTCCGCCTTTCTCTATTTTAGTTATAGTATTTCTACCTACGCAGCCTTATATATTTTTATATATGAATAGTATAGTATATAAATAGACATAAATATAGTACATAAATATAAAGAACATAGATATAGTACATAAATATAGTAATAAATAGTATATAAATAGTATATACAGTACATATAAACGCAGCTAGTTTTTTTTTATCATGTGTCTTGAACTTACTTTTTAGATGACCACACACGTGTCAAACTAGAAATGACTGAAGAGCTTGGCTCTGACTACTTCAATGCAAACTATATTGATGTGAGTATTCGTATTCACCCCCGTCAAACTCAGCCTTTAAGGTTTAAAATGATTACAAATATGCTGATTCCAGGGTGTGCGCACGTATAATCATCAACTGGTCGAGCTAGCTCGAACATTCATCATCATATCACGCCATCTATTACGGTGTTGCATCAAGGTTGTAAGGTCTTCAGGGTGGCAGCCTGTATCTCTATATAGTTAGTTAATATAGGTGATTGTTGGACGACCCACTCGAGTAATACCATGACTGGATGTCAAGAGCAATAAAATTGCAATAAAATTGCTGCGTAGCTGACTCCAATGTGAGGAAACATCTGGAAAACCAACTAGCAATGCAGTACATTTGTAGAGCATTTTTTTTTTTGAAAAACAATTGGTTGTTATATGCTCTGTGATGCGTGATTTTTTTGGGCACGTAACTAAAGACAAGAGATATTTTAAGTATCTCACCAAATTTCTTGACAAAAGTCAAGCAACAAGTCAAAACAAAAATGATTTTCCGAAATTTCGTAGTTTAAAAGCTAATGCTAAATCTTGTCTTTTTACATAAAATTTAGGAGTATTGTTGGGGATACAAACTAGTCTTTCTAGATCTTAGATGACCTTGTTTTGTCGGCATTATGATTATTATCAACGCTATCCCTTGCAAGCTCCTGCTTTGCTCGCCAGCAGTGTTCGGCAAAACGCATTATGCGTTCACATAAGATAGTTGAAATATCTTGGATAGATCCATGCAGCTGTGATTTTGTTGGCTGATGTCCCCATAAGATGTTGAGTGTTGCTCTTAACATACGATTGTAGGTGCCATCATATACATGTATAATCAGTTAGAATATTGTATTTTATCAACCCTATTTTTAGTGCTAAGGTAAGGCGTCCGTTTAATGATGTGATCAATGTTTTTCTTCTAGGGTTATTGTAGAGAAAAAGCATTTATCGCCACCCAAGGCCCCATGGCTTACACTGTTGCAGACTTCTGGAAGGCATGCTGGGAGAACAAGACAAGCACTATAGTAATGATGACGAAATTGGAGGAAAATGGGAGGGTGAGTCAGCGAAGTTTGCTTTTATTTTCTTTAATCAAGGGTCTGGTCTAGATTTGACGAATTTTTTTAAATAAAATATTTTCCGCTTATGATCCTATCTCATAGCCAAATGTCTAATCTTTCTATTTCATTTGAAATGTTGATGAAAATGTCTTTGAAAAAGAATCTTAAGTAGTCCTGAAGAGAGTAGTTGAGCAACCAGGCATTCCTGGCATGAAAATTCAGGCCATATTTACATCTCGCGCCATTTTGAAGCCTTCGGTTAGGCCTACACATCATTCGAAAGCTCCTTTCAAGATGAATTAAACTGTAATATTTGTCGTCTCATAGCTATTGGCAGTTATTTGTATTTAACTCGTTAAATTCAAACTGTTGTACGGCCAATTTAGCAAGATTTATTTAGGTGTGTATACATACAATGATATACATGCGGTAAGCTAAACGGCCAAAAAAAAACTTATAGATTTGGCATCTTAAAACTTCTTCTGATCAGCAAAAAGGTCAGAAATTTCGATTTCGGAATAAATCATGGTAAAATGTTTGCCTTTTTAGAGCAAGTGTGAGCAATATTGGCCTAACAGTGGCATTGCAACGTATGGAAAAATAAGAGTTGGAAAAATCGACCAGTTTCAATTGGCAAATTATACAAAGCGGACCTTTGAGATTGCATTGGTGAGTCAGCTTTTTTAATCCTCTCGATCAGAATACATACAATTTGATTGAACATGCAATGCACATTGCATACGAAAAGACAGACGACACGATACACATTGCATACGATTAGATTGAATGCGCGATACTAATTGCATACGATTTGATTGAACATGCAATACACATTGTATACGATTAGATTGAAGAAGCAATACAAATTGCATACGATTAGATTGAAGAAGCGGTACAAATTGCATACGATTAGATTGAAGAAACGATACACATTGCATACGATTAGATTGAAGAAGCGATACACATTGCATACGATTAGATTGAAGAAGCGATACACATTGCAAACGATTAGATTGAAGAAGCGATACAAATTGCATACGATTTTGATTAAAGAAACGATACACAATAAATTACGCCTTCATAGAGTGCTATTCATTAAGGGGGCTTATCACTCATTTAGGTTCTAAAATAAGGACAGACTGTGAAGACTATCAAAGGAGAAATTTTAAATTATGAACTTGTATTTAGAACCTGCGACTTTGGGTAATTTTTGTTTTAACATAAATCTCTAGCATTTTCCTATGTCTGTCTTGCAGGTTGACGGGACTGAAACACGGGTTGTGAAGCAGTTCCAGTATACGGCTTGGCCTGAGTCAGGAGTACCACGAAATGTTGCAGCACTTCTCACGTTCACTGAAAGAGTAAGGAAGGAAAATGGGGAAAACACTGGGCCTATTATTGTTCATTGCAGGTAAGAACCTCTGTTGCTTAGGTCAATGACGTGGTGTGAAATGCTATGAGAAGCTGGTCATAGAAGGCAATCAATCAGGCGCGGATTAGCTCTCAAAAAAGGGCTCTTCTCCCTTTTCACCAAGGTCAATCCTGCTCCTTCTCTTCAGGGTCACATTTCTATTATAAGAGGTGGGTGCATCAAATCTCGCAAAGTCAAGTTTATTGACAAGAGAACACATGATTTATTAGATCCAAACTTAAACAGAAAATACATGGTATATAGCCTGCATGATCGGAATCAGATCAAAAAGGGTACTTTATTTCCTCATTGGGATGATAGATCAAAGGGCCCTGTTGAAAGGAGTTAGGAGTGGTGAAATTGCCAGGCTTTCTGATAAGTATTGAAACAATTTTTATGAACTTATGTACTTCATATCTGTTTCTTTATTGGGGCACCCCGGTGGGCTAATCCGCGCCTGTAATCAATGGTCTTTTAGGAAACGATGAGTTGTTCCTAATATATTTACATTATAAACTATGACATCCAACGATGCTTGCAACTTCGCGTCTTCTTATTTACCGTGCAGGGAACACGGAGCCAGAGAGAGACGATGTGTGTCGTTGAGCTGACTTTTCTGACTGACTAATTATTACAAACACACATAATTGAATACATAAAGGAAAAGGAGGGCGCAGGTTGTCATCGCTTTCCACTTTCTGCGATCTCTTGTAGCATGTAACATCAATTTCATTACATAATCAAGGGTGAGCTGGAGGAAAATCAAAAGGACCAGAAATTCGTCTTCCCACTCCTCAAATATAGGAACGTGCTTCTGTGCCCGCTGAATTAACGGAGCACATACAGAGGTTTACCCAAGATCAAGAGATGTTATGACGTTAGAGGTCTCACTCTTTGTAAAATGTGTGTTTGTTATTGTCAAAGACACATTTGAAAAATAGTTAGGCCCTATTCCTAGTCAATCGTATTGTTGGTCTACGTTCAACTCTTTTATTTTGCCATTGATACCACAAGCCGAATTTATTTGGTATTTTCTCTGCAAAATTAAAGCTTTGGAACATTTCACACCCCTCACCTATGATTTCAACTAACGCTCTAACTGGAACTAAAAAAGCACCAAAGAGCTGAATAAAACACGGGCTTGATAACGACTCTCTCTTTTACAGTGCGGGAGTAGGAAGAACTGGCTGTTTCATTGTCATTTACTCAATGTTGGAGAGAATAAAGAACGAGCAAACAGTTGATATTTATGGCTACGTCACTATGTTACGCTCGCA
>WUAR02024904.1:0-10302 GCA_015164055.2 Chrysaora achlyos
TTTATCGAAGCAGCTGTTTTTATTTCTTTTGTCCTGGAATTTACGCGGGGGTGAAAGAAGGACTTGCTAGATTCAAAAGCTTCTTTTTACAGTTAGCGTCATTAACATTTGGGTAAATGCAAAAAGACGAGATCAGACCAAGTGGAAAGGCCAGGTAACAAAACTAGGCTAGTTATAGTGAAAGCGTGAAGACTTGTACTTAGCTAATAACTGGCTGCGTCTACGTTCAAGGCAGTGTATATATCAACAAAATGGTTTTGCTTCTCTTCCAACGCTTCTTGCAACATCGTTATACTTGAATTCTAATATCCTGGTAACAATAACACAACAATAACGACATTTTTCAAAGAAATTTTCGGTTCGACAATGGTCTTGGCAAAACACAAGATCCACTGGGGGAGACGTTAGGGGGAAGGACGAAATTGTCTCCGAGTTCAGCTGGGGCTGTTTGAATTCTTCAGCGAGGCAAATTCCTCTTTTACACCCTCCTACTATCCACAGGCGTGTTGAGTGTTTTATCGTTTTCCTCTCATTTCTGACAATTCTAATTTGAATTAGTCGATCCTTGTTGAGTTCTATCGGGCACTGATTCTTTCATTTCAACATCTTCGTTTTCCATGCTCCCATGCTTTGCCAAACTACTTTTAATCTCCGATTTTTCGCTGGCAAGATCCTCATTCTTTGCTTCAGTTTTCCCCGCGTCATAATCACAACTCTCATGTTTCGTTTGACAAATTTCGTCAACAATTTCCTTGTCTTCCCTTTTCCCAAAAACTCCAGCTTCATCTTTTTGAATGTTAATTTCTGTCTCTTTGCTTGTTGAAGGAAAATTACTGATACTTGTTTTATGACTCATTTTTCTTTCTCCGTCAGTCCTTACCTTATCAGCATCAACTTCACTAGTTACATGTCCTTTATTTTCTTTCACTAAATTATCACCAACTTCTTTTTCTATCGTATCTATCTTCGATTCAATTTGATTTGAATCACTTTCGTTGCTAATTTCATCCACGGCTCCAGGTTTATCTATTGATGCATTTCGTTTTGCTGCTTCGCTGCTGATGCTTGTCTGCATCAGAGAATTGCCAATACCATTGCCACCCACCAGCTCCTCTTTCATCTGCGCCTTAACATCTTTTTTCACCACAATCTGGCTTGAATCGATTTCTTTGCTAGTTTCATCCCCAGCTCCAGATTCAATTTCATCTAGCTGTTTCGAAGCATCACTTTTAACTGCTTGTGTGTCGTTGGTTATCCCAAGGCCGACCTCACTTGTCTGCTGTTTCTCTGTTAAACCTAATTTCGATTCGTTTTCCTTGGAATCGGCATTGCCTTGAACACTAATGTTCGATCCTGCAGTCGTTTCTTCGGGATCTTCTTCTGCGGATTTCATATCAACGTCGTTCGTGTTGCTTCCTTCAGCATCAGAGGCGATCTCAGATTTTTGATTGCTGTGAATGAAAGAGAATTATATGTGACGCATGAAAACGAATATAGATGGTTTTGGGAATGCTATGAAACATCCCACGATCTTATAGCAGAAGATAACAAAGGCACACACGATTTGAAAACAAAAATTATTGATATTATTCGATCCAAGCACCACGACGCTTCATATAAAAGACAGTCTCAGCTCTCCCTTACAATGATAAAATATCCATGTTGATAAGGTTCCCTTGGTTTGGGTCCGGTACACGTGGCCAGTTAGCTCAGGTATCTCCTTCTGCCTTCTTGACTACACCTCCCCGCAAGTCGTACCGAGGCCTACCCTGGTATACAGGCGGGTTCACGCTGTCAAATTCCACGGTTTTAGGTATTGATTGACTGCTTTTAGTAAAGAGCTTATGATTTTGTTGTCCAATATATAATCATGTAAATAGCCATTGATTCATCTTAATGTTGGTTGGTTAATTGGAGTGTTTCTCTGACCCAAACACTAAGCTCGGCCCAAGACACAACAACTCAACAACTGAATAAGTCAAAAAAAGATATGGACATGATATTGTACAGGACGCACATACTTGGCATGGACCACATTTAAAGGCATGGGAAAGCCTATTAAGCCTGGAAGCCGCTGAATTCTCTATGTCTCCGAATATCCCAACACATGGGTTGAAGGTTAGATAGAATTCATTTGGTTACATTACCTGCTTTCTGGGTGCATTAAATGTTCCATTCCTTCTGATGGAAACCGGGGGAGCGGTAGGGCATGCAGCCTGCAAGTTGTTCCTCTAAATATCTGTCCAACCGGGCTGTCACATCTGAGGTTAGTGCCCGGCGCTTCAAAAGTACACGGCTTAAATAGCTTTTGATCCGGATCAGAGCAAATATCTGTTTGTAAGTCAAGAAATAGAAACGGAATCTTGTTTTTATTACGAGCTTAAGGCATGAAATGGTTATATTGCCCCGCATCGGTCTTCTAAAAGCTCAGTATACCGTTCTAAAGCTATTTGTTGAATTCGACACATTCTATTGAAGATATATACCTATGAATGCCACTTCCTTGCACCATGTGCAATTTCTAAAGCTCTCCAATAATGTGCTTCATGTGTTTATTAGCTGATCTATTTCTGGGGTTCATAAGTCCCTTCTTATGATAGAAAATACCCTTGTTTACAATGGTTACTAGCATTAGTAAATGTTACGATCTCCACAAATGTTCCACATAATAAGGCAGATTGCTTTACAAGATAGAGATACGGAGAAAAGGGGGAGATGGTTTCCACCATCCTGTTTTACCGCTTAGCTATTTGGACAAAAAATTCTCTGAAAAAGATACGTTCGAGACAATACTTGGTGAAAGGCAAGACTTTATTTGGACATTTCTGTGATTCAGCCAAGTGATGATGGCATCTGTTCTGTGGCGTCACTTTAGTTCCCAGGCCTCGAGCGCGCTTCTCGCGTGCTTGCTTCTCAAGCAAGACTTCTGTGCCGTTGATGTGCTGGTAAAGCCCCAGTGCTCTGGATTCAGCTGCCGAAAGTCCATCGTCATCTGCGTTATCTAGTTGGAAGCAAATCATATATGATTACAGCAAAACCCGCATTAAAGAGCCTCCATTTTTCAAGCCAAGCCTAGCATTGGCTCTAAATCCTGGAGTCTAAAATTGCACAAAAATTCAGCTAAAAGTGGTTAGACTACTCACAAGGCCCATGTTTTATTTCCTTTTGAACTCCAGCAACGTCTTATATCTTTACTCTTAGTTTTTAATGAACGCTAAGGAAATTTTAGCCTAAAAGGTTCTTAAAAAAGTGTTGAAAAAGACGAGAAAAATCGTGTGAGAAAATGTACTAACGTTGCGGGCCTAGCCCTTTATAGAAAAGCCTTAAACGGAGAATAAGGGGGGAATATTGGGAGGCTGACACTTATTTACTTACCCCCTCCTCCTGTCTCAGGCAGGTCAGACTGATACAGGACAGCCATGCGCAAAAGGTGCTTTCTTTTTCTCTCTTTCAACAACAGATTCAGTCTTTTGTATTGCTCCAGATACAAACTTCTTTTTCGGATCATTTTATCTCTGCATATCTTCAATGCTTCTTCCACTGTCCACACACCTGCATGCCTAGCAAATTAATTAATGACTGATGAGTTTTCCCAAAATACCCTGCCAAAAAACACAAACACTTCATAAACTTGTCCACAACTTGAGAGGGATCAAATTCTTTTTACAGATGCAGACCTAGAGTTGGTTTGCATGTACACATTCATACTTAGGTTTCAGGGTTCCATTGGTTTGATAGCAGTTCATTCCCTAAAACACATTGAACCATATTATTGTATTGGATTATTACAGAAAGCAACGATCCATTATGCACCTTTCGGGTGCTTGAGGTCAGTGGTTCGAGCCCCAGACAAGGAGTATGACATGGTTCTCTGTACGTACATGGTTCTCTGTAGAATAGCCCTGCTTTCTATTGAAAATGGGATGTTAAAGAACCACTGGGGAGATAAACATTTCTCTTGACATGACCACCATAGTGCAGTGGAGGTCAGCTCACTGAGTGGAAGAGACCTCCAAAGTACTAGCCACACACCAACCAGTAGTCAAGTAGGGTCCTGGAAGAACATATAGAAACATAGAGAATCATGTTGTTCCCATAAAAACAGAGAAAGGCAACTAATCTCACCTAAGAGGGTCCTCTTCTTCACTATCCACTGAATCTGCATCGCTTTCATTTTCTCCAAACCAAGCAACTTCTGACCTTTTCCCGCCATTATCTTGTAATCTATAAATTCCATCAGTCTCTGGTGCTAGAAAATTAGATCAAAATATTGATCAAATTCAAATTATTGACAAATGACAAATTGACAAATGCTCTAGGGTAGATGATGGTATTTTTTGCCATATGGGTGCCATGGGTGGCATTCTAACTGAAGTAGGACTACTGATAAAAAAGCATACAATAATCCAAGCTATGTGACACATGGACCTATATCAATATATAATAAATACTTTGTTGTCTGTCTATGCTTCCACAAAGTGCTCAGGCAGAACTGGTTATAAGGGTTAGATAAAAAAAACACTTAGTAGGTTGCAACTCGGAGTTTCACCCTGCATGTCTGATGATCACATACAGCATGAAACTGGGAGTCAAAACCTACTAAGCATTTCTTTGTTGTCTAGCTCTTTTGATGCATAGTTAAATATATTAAAGCAAAAACTTCACCAAGCTATTATTTAAGAAAATATTATTGCATTTTTATTTTTTACCAAATACCTGAAGTAGGCTCTGTTTCTTCTTCTCTTTGCCTTTTAGGCTCGCTTGGGGCTCTCTGGGTACTTGTAGATGCTTCTGTGCTCCCCTTCTTCTGTTCTATGGCAGCTTTGCGATTTGCTAGTTTCCGCTTTAGGTTTCTTCTCATTATTTCATCATGGGCCTTTTTTAATTTAGGGTCTCTTGTATGAATGAGGCAAAACCTGCATGTGAAATGTTTAAGCTGCTGTAAGTATGAATCCACATAGCCAAGAAATTTAAAAATTATGTTAATAAGTTATAGTTTTAGGTGAGGGGCCATGAAAACTTACGTTTTTTTGTTCAGAGCTTTCGGAGCAGGGTTCGTGCATCTCTCTTCCGTTGATTTTATGATAAAACTGCATTGCTGGAATGGGCTGTTCTTATCTTCTAATATGTGCTTGTGACAAAAATCAAACCCCTTGAGTCTTTTTCTTTTGCATGGCTTTCTTGAAAACAAGCACTGGATGCTGGGGTCAACTATATTTTCTTTTTTGCCTTCACTGGCATGATCTTGTTCATTTTGAACTTCCATCGAGTTAGACGCAGAATCTACAATTCAAAATCCATAATTCAAAAGACAGAACTAGCACACATTAACAAGTCCAATATGTGAAAAGGGCAACCTAACCTCGCCAGCATTGGCAAATTTTAACTTTGGCAATTAATAGAAATCTGGGTGCATCAATTTTGTTGTTTTTAAGATTATATACAGGCTTGTTACCTACTGGTTTCGAGTTTGTTGATTAGGTTGTGAGGTACAATCTAACATTAAGCTAATATAATAGTAACTGGTCCTGAATCTGTCCAATAAATATGCCTTAAATTCTTCTGATGTTGCAGAACTCACCTCAACAATAAAGATTCCTGTCAAAGTGTCTGTAGTTAGATATTAAATTGATTCAATGAAGAAACAAGCTTTCTTTAACCTACTTCAAAATGGAAGGCCAGGCAAATTTATTATGTGTTTTCAGTAAGAGGCTTCGTCAAAACGAAAACGACGATGGAACATGTGATCGAAAACGAGGATGATGAAAGAGGTATGATAAATAATGTGCAAGCAAATCATTGGGAAGAAAAGGAAGAACACCTTTAACTTACTGCCTCTGTTGATTGCGGTTTTATATGAATGTTTTGGGCAGCTCTAAGAAGCCCTGTTTGTTTTGTTATCAGTAGAAATCTGCAGTCCTTTTCTCGTTGTTACGTAAACCGTTTTAACCTAAGATATCTTAGTAAGTTTGCTGGTGGTGGACCAGAACTGCAAAACCGAAACTTGGTGTCTCCTGATCTGCTTAAAACGATGAAGCTGTTTATGGATAAAGGAAATCCCTTCGCATTGAAGGTTCTCTCCGCTTGCAATGTGTCTAATGTGGAAATGCAAATTGAATTGGTTGATAAACAATGTAAGTATTGTGGAAATAAAATGAAAACTTTACTAGACCATTGTGTCTTGGTGACATCAACACGACACGGATATAGGCATATTGACTTGTTAGTTTAAAATTCAAGTTTCCCCGTCTATTTTGATCGTAAATAATGATAATATACATAAAGTGTCATTGACAAAAATTGTTTGTCCTCACCCCATTAATAACAAACTGCAGAGTTGGAAGTGACACAACAAAAATTGTACATTAGTACAGTATTTCATTACAACTAAAAGCGTATCTATAATTCAATTCACCAAAATGATACAACATAAACAGAATGATTTTTTATCTCCACAAACACGATCAAAAATTGAAGATTAATGAAAGTAAAATATCTAAACTGGATTTTTATTTCAGGTTCAGAGAAGCCAAGATCTATGAAAAAACATCAGGTGAGATATGTTATGCCAAACAAGCTTGTATAGATGTTTCACATTCGGTAGGCTAGAACATCTAGTCCAAATATGAAAATTTGTGTGGTGGGCAGAACAACGATTTTTCTTTTTCACACTGCAGACCATAAATCTACTGCCAATGAAGCTCATACAGGCAACTTTTTTACAAAAATCAATGGGGACATATGAAATTATGGGGGGGTTGGGAGGGGAATCGCCGCCACTCTTGAGTACTATAATTTACTTCATTGGTCAGATTGCACATATTTAGAGCTTTTAGGGATCAAATAATATTAACATGATGGAAGTTGTGAAGCTGCCTTTCTTTAGTTGCTATTTAGTTATGTATGATGAATGATCTGCCTCTGTCCACAGCTTCCATTTCTTGAAGTTGAGCCTGGTCAATACTTATTTGATGCCAACGCAATGTGCTGGTGAGTTAGTGTCACTTTTTCAAATTAATTGGATGAAAATTTAAGACCCACTGGAAGATCTGACTTGGTCATCTATGGACGATGCTGAATACCACAAGCTTCCTTATCAAACCAGAAAGGTTTGCAGGTCTACTTCCATTGCTGTCCTTGTATTTTCAATTATGCCAGTAATAACATGGATGCAGGATGCAAATTCAGAGTTTATATTATTTCATATCACTCAGTGCATCTATGTTTTTAAGCTGTTTTTTTTGCTGGAGCTCTGGTATAGTTATACCTTCCTTAAACATGACATTTCTTATTGATACTAAATTGATTTTTTTTATTTGATTAAATCCCCTATTTTTTGCTTTTTATAATTTGATAGCTTTATCATGAACAAGAACAATGGCAGTGATTCCAAAAATCCTTCTGTGGCAATGCAGCTGGATGAGTTAATTGAATGGGATTCCACATTTTTGCAGGTATGAATTTTGGAATTGTCTTCTGGTGTACCAGTTAGCCAAGTTGGAGCCAAAAGTTTCTTCTTAACTATATGTTTCTTTTTTTGGGACTCTTTAATTCTTGCACTAATTTGAAACAACACAGGATATGATTCAT
This sequence comes from Chrysaora achlyos, assembly GCA_015164055.2. NCBI lineage: Eukaryota > Metazoa > Cnidaria > Scyphozoa > Semaeostomeae > Pelagiidae > Chrysaora > Chrysaora achlyos. The sequence goes on from WUAR02024904.1 coordinate 7,591, forward strand.
ATCAAATATCAGACTTTTTTATCAATTTTTGTAAATGCCAAATTATAGATCTGATTTTCATCGTTTCTCCAGCCAACACTGTTGCCATATCTGGTATCAAAAGTTTCTTCCAGCAATAAAGATGCATCTCTTCCTGCAAATGTAGGCAGTGCTCTGGCTACCTTGAATGAAAATTTAAGCAAAAAACCATATTTGCTGGGGGTGAGTTTTTATTGACATAAAAATGCTACCTGCCTGGAGGTCAATATTTATCCTTGATTAAACAACATTTCTACAGATTTTGCCATTGGACTTTTGAATAATGGAATCTCAACCAATTATGATGTTGTGGTTTTGAAATTGTTAATTTCTTTTCCAATAATTGTTTATCAATTTGGTGTGTTTTCATTTTAGAGCTCTATATCAGTTGCTGATATCATAGTTTGGGGAAGTGTTTTTGGGGTTCTTCATGGAAAAGAGAAATGCAAAGGTAAGGATATTAATTATAATTTTTGTAATTTTAAATGCTTAGAAATGCAGCTTCAGTTTGAAGATTGGATCTCTCCTCAATATTATTCTGATGTTTCTCTGGCTTGCTTGTCCCTTAATAATATATTTCAGTGTGCTCTTAGGAGACTTCCCACTCCTTATTTGAGGCATGTCATGACCAACCGCTAGCAGGGTCAACAAGAAAAAAGCCTTAGAGAACGTATTGGTTTCAATTAAAAACTGCTGTCGTCTTTGGTAGCATCCATCTCACTATTTATGCTGGGCATGATTTGTTGTTGTGGCTGCTGTTGCTGGGTAGGAAGTGGCTGCTGTTGCTGATGTTGCTGTGGAGGAGGTGGCAGAGCAAATACAGCGACTCATGTATTTTCCCTTTTCCTAAAAGGGGGGATTTTTGTAAGCCCCTTTGCTGGTTGCAAATTCAAAGGCACACCACCCCTGCCCCATTCTTTGTTATCCTTTGCTGTTTAAAGCTGCTGCATTTTCGTTTTTTTTGTGCTCCCAACTTTATCAAAAAATACAATGAAATCCGGTATTGATTGTGTTCACTTTGTTTATCTGGCTAATTCTTGCGTTCACCCTCGTCTCCATGTATATAGATATCACGACCAAATATGGATCGTTGGTCACATGGTTCCAAACATTATCATCTCAAGCAGCTTTCGCAAAGGCCATTGCTTCAGTGACAGAAGGCAAAGGCGTGGACGCGTTCAAGGTAATATAGAACCCTTATTGCATCATCTTTTAGGTAATTGTTAATTCGGGTATAAATAACAGTCATTCTTGCGTTTGAGATTGTTATTTAGTAGGAAGAAGCAAGAGTACATCTTGCCAACAGGTACGTTCATTTATGAGTTATAATTTTCTTGAATTTATCGAACTTTCATTATCAGTAATCGCGTAAGCTCTAGGTACATATAGGCACACGTATAAACGGTCTTATTGAATGAAAGTATCAAAGATTCGATGTGTATAAACATTTTATTTACTCGTTAACCATCTTTTTCAGAAGTAGCTAAACATATTTGCCTTCTTTCTAGATTCCTTTTTGTCGAATTTTTCGTAAGATTTGCGAAGGCAGGTTAAATAACAACTTTGTAATTCTAGAGAAGACTTGTTTACGCATTTAAAATCTCTCCATAACGTATCAAACTTGCTAACAAGTAAGCTAGCAAATAATATTTTCCAAAATTTCTGTCACTAAAGGTTGGTAATAACAGTAAAAATACTATCTAAGATGGCTTTATCAAGCATAGTATAATAATATTTACAATCTTATAACATCAGGCTTCATAGCACAGACAAATCGAACAAATATTTTGTTTCTATTTGCTGAATTTTCATTGTTATCATCGGAATTCCTAGAACTAAAACTTGAGTACGGCAATTTCTGGAACCGCTGAATTTTTGTTTTGGTAATTCGATATTAGTTTGGCCTCCTACTTATTCGCAAACTGTGAAAATATTAAATATTTAATCTCTATTCAAGCTGACCTATAAATTCGTGTTTACTTCAGTGAGATTTCTACGAAATCCGAAGAGAACTGATGCATATTGCTGCTTTAAATGCAAGGGGGTTTCCCGTAGCTATCAAGGCCCATTTCTTCGTACTAAATCTTTGACCTCAACATCTTCGAATGAATAACTGAGTAAAACAAGGTTTTTTTAATAAGGACAACTTTATGAACGAACAAATAAGAAAACAATTATACACTCAATGATATCAACGTACATCACACATCAACACATATTTTTTAGCCTTGTAGATGCCTTCTATGTGTTGCAGAGATAACGACGCTTGATATTCAATTTTTTCGAGTTAGCAAGGCTCCCACATTTATGCGGAATCTACATAGAATCTTGATAAACAGATCGAGTAACGGCAATAGTAGAGTAACGGGAGTTTAACTGTATGCTCTTAATTAATTATTCAACAACTAGACGTTACTAGTAAGTAGTAGTATCTGGGTTGTATTCGTGTATGCCTAGTTCGTTGCCGCCAAACAATATTTTTAGAATCGCCGAAGGCCACTTTTGATACTTGTGGGGCACCGATTTCTAACTCCTAAGCAGTGACGATGCACCAGGAAGGGGCCCTGCAACAATAGCTTCAATTGAAGGGGCTTTGCAGAAATGCAGGGACCTCTGTTTTGTTAAAGGATGATCTAACGCCCTTCTGATGCCTTGTTTCGCATATTTTCCAGGATTCATTGCGAGGTTACTCTC